>CM059789.1:53552915-53565415 GCA_030435695.1 Brachymystax lenok tsinlingensis
CTTCTGCGTTGCAGTGCATGCGAGGGGCGGAGCCTCCCTGTGCTTGGCTGTGGGGAACACAAGTCCCAGTCACAGGGACCAGGGCGGTAGGCTCCGCCCCTGAGGGTGTGGCCAGATAGGAAGCAAGATAGCGGTTGGTTGCTGGGCAGCGGCGGTAGAAGATGGACACACCCATCAGAGAGACGCATGCGCCGCTGTCGACGATGGCCAGGACAAATCTGAAACCAGGGTCAAGGGTCATGACATGCTAACTTATTATCAGGCTTGAAGGACCACTAGATAGTTGACAGCATGGGTTTAGGTTAGTTAGTTACCATACACTTTTGCCTACAAGGTGGCAAAGGACCTTGTGGCACAAGTGATGAGCATGGTTTGAATATGGGAATTTTTCCTGAATTTGTTTCAAATGTTCTGGTTCAGTACCCATTGCGTGTGAGCGGAGCGAAGCTGCGGGTCTTGATGTTGACCCGACGGTAGCGGTCTGGTTGGTACTGGTGAGGCAGGCTGGGCTCCACCTTGGTGAAACTCTTATCTGCTGCTATGGTGTCAATCTTCACCCAGCCCTCCCTCGTGTCCTTCTCTCCACTGGACGGCTGGACAGGGATGGGAAAGGGGGATGGGGAGGAAGAGAGGGAGGAGAGGGGGATGGGGAGGAAGAGAGGGAGGATAGGGGGATGGGGAGGAAGAGAGGGAGGATAGGGGGATGAGAGAGGAAGAGAGGGAGGATAGGGGGATGGGGAGGAAGAGAGGGAGGATAGGGGATGGGGAGGAAGAGAGGGAGGAGAGGGGGATGGGGAGGAAGAGAGGGAGGATAGGGGGATGGGGAGGAAGAGAGGGAGGATAGGGGGATGGGGAGGAAGAGAGGGAGGAGAGGGGGATGGGGAGGATGGGGAGGAAGAGAGGGAGGATAGGGGGATGAGAGAGAGGGATAATGAAATCAATTTCGTTGTGGAAATGAAAACGCAAGGGATTATGGAGAAGGATAAAGATAAAGAGTATGTAACAGTTGATTTAAGTACTTAAGAGTATGCAACAGTTAGCTCTGAGGGTACTCATTGAGTCAAAAACAAACAGTCGCAGACCAGTGACAGTCTGTGTTTAATCTAATTCTCCTCAGGAAACTGTGCTAACTTTCCCCAGAGATTCAGACTCCTGGCCTCCATGCTGCTCCACACTCTACATTCTTCTACACTTCCCTCATCAGGCTCTTATTTGCATTTTTAAACAGTATCTAGGGTAGGAACTACAACGTACTGATGTGTGATGGGAAATGTAGTTTATTTTATGATATTGAGGGGGATGAGAATGAGAGGAATGTTATGGCAAACCAAAGCAACATTATTTCCTCGTTTTTGGAGTCCGTTTTGTGGAGTAATGCGGAACTACATATTACCAAAATGGGATATTGGGAAATGTAGTCTTTATGCTCAACGTCTTAACAGATGTTCTTAGAAACTATAAATATCACGGGAAGTGAATGGCTTAAATGATTTATGATTAGTATAAATCAAAAAAATTATCAGTTTCACTTAAAGTAAAAAGGTTTGACAGGAATATCATATAAAATTCAAGTCAGTTTTTCATGTCCCAATACCTTGGCTTCGGGTCTATGAGCTGACATATAAAACAACAATCGACACATACATTTGTTCATTTTAATGTAAACTATTATATAAAATACTTGCTACAAAAAGAACGTTCAATATATGGAGCATTGAACAGTCAGCCTTGTGTAGACACGATGAAATCAAATCTATAGAACATATTTTCTGGTACCATCCAGCGGTAGCTCGCTTTTTGAGTCAGGTCCAGGAATGGTTGTTATGTCATAACTACAACCTTATCAATATGGATAATGTAGCTAGTTTTACCATAGTGTCAATGTTAAGAAAGCTAGATAACTTTACTTTTACAACTTTAGCTTATCAGCTAGCTAAAATCTGATCTGGTTAAGTCATTGTTCCGACCAAAAAACACATGAATGAAATAAAGTGGTGTTTCTGACATGACAAGTAGGGAAAAGGATGTTCAGACGAGCACGTGAATGTGGCATTACACCTACAAAAAGAAGGTGGGGTATTAATGGCATGATGGGAAGTGTAGTCTTTCTGCCCTACCTCTGCAGCCCATGTCCTCTCCAGCTCTCTCTGTGAGTCGGCCTGTTTGTAATAGAGGGTGAGCGTCTCGCGGCAAGAGGGCGAGGGCGAGCGCAGGCTGGCACAGTCCCGCACAGAGAAACGCAGCGTCACAAAGACCCGTGGTGCCGAGAAGCGGAAGAGGAAGGGAGTGGCCAGCCAGTTGTCCTGGAGACGGGGGTTCTGATTGACGTTGCAGACCTCAAAGGTCCGGATGAGTTTCCCTCGGTCATCCAGGACACTGACCTCATCCCACTGAGAGAGAGAGAGAGAGAGAGGTGGGGAGAAGACAGAGAGAGAGTTATTACTTTATGGATCACTGTATGGGACTTTCTAGGTTATCCTAGAGGTTGGATAGGTTAAGTCCAAGAAGCTTGGTGATGAGTCATTATCAGTATCACTACACCATCTGAAACTCTCACTTCATCTGTGTATGCTGTGTGTTTGAAATGTGATCTCACTTAAAGTGAGAGGACGAATAAGTGGTCTGTAGGAGTAGTTATTAAAAAAAACAGTACAAAGACTCACAGGAAATACTTTTTTAATGTAGATTGTAATATGGACATAAGAGAAACATTCTTCATTATAAAATCTGATCAATTGATAAGTACTAAAACTAAAATTCTCTATCGCAAGAAGAAATATCAACACATTAAACAAGGAATATTGCTGGGATTCCCTGTGACTGAGTTCCCTGTTCACTAAACTCAGTCAGACTTCATGGTAGAGATGATAAGTGGAGCTGAGTTATCACCAGAGGTATTTGCGCCTGTAGAGAAGAATGGGTAGAGCCTCTCAGTAAAGGTGCAGCCAGTGAAAGAGTAGATATGAGACCTGGCCTCCACATCGTAAAAGGAGACCTGACCCTCCTCATAATCCACAAACACCCCCACCTTCTGGGGCTTCTCTTTCAGGGAGAGGCTGACCCAAGGCCCAGCGTAAGCCTTGTATTCATTCATATTCCACTGTCCCACAGTCCAGTATCCATCTACAGGACTCGGTGATTCTTCACAATTCTTCCTGTTGATGGACTCTCTAGCCACTCCTAAAACCCACCTAGACTTCCCCTCCACCTGCACCTCATAGTAGAATCTTCCTGAGGAGAACCCCTCCCTCCCTAAAACACGGGAATTATTAACAAATCTCTTTTGGTTGCCATAGAGATTCTCCATTAGGTCTCTATATCTCACTTGTTTCCTGTCCGCAGCCGAGATTAATTTCACTTGTTTCCTGTCCGCAGCCAAGATGAGGCCTGGATGTGCTGTATCAGGGTCCAGAGTCACGTCCACTGCACACTGCTGCATCCGCTTCAACTCAGCATCACACAACCTCTCCCTCTTTTTATTTAATGTCTCCTCCACCTGAGACAGAGCTCTCCTCAGAGTCCCCACACCAAGACTGCTTTGAACAGTGACCTCAGACCAGTTGTTGGTAGGTGGAAGGGTGCAGCTAGATGGGGAGATCTGGAGGAGCAGGAAGAGATCTTCAATATCTAAAAGGTGCTCTATCTCAGAGGTTCTTCTCTTTAGCTCAGTGATTTCCTGCTCCAACTCTTCAATGAACCTTTTAGCCCGCTTCTCTGATGCTTTCTGCTTCTCCTCAACCACCTCTATGAGCTCAGCCTGGCTTCTCTCAATGGAGCGCACTAAAACAGTGAAGACCTCCACGCTGTCTGCTATCTCTCTCTCTGCATCTATCTTGCAGAGTTCTACTGCCTGTTTGATCTCCTTAACCTTCAGCAGTCTCTCCTGGATCATCTCCTGAACTTTACCCTTAGTCTTCCTCATCTGAGTCATCCTCTCTCCATACTCTTCCTCTATGGGGACAGTCTTGTGAGTCCTGTGGTCTCCCTCAGTGCAGAACTGACACACACACATCTGGTCTCTCCTACAGAACAGCTCCAGGGGTCTCTCATGCTTCTTACACACCCTGTCTTCCAGGTTCTCCACAGGGTCGATCAGCTTGTGTTTCTTGAAAGATGCCAGTATTTGATGAGGCTCCAGGTGAGTCTCACAGTAAGAGGCCAGACACACCAGGCAGGACTTCAGGGCCTTGTGCTTCCCCTCAGTGCAGACGTCACATGGTACTTCTCCAGGTTTGGCAAAGGTTGTGGTTTGGGTTTTTCCTGGGGTGATGGGTGTGACCTCAACTGGAGCCAACTCCTTGAGCTGAGCAGCCATTTCAGAAATGAAAGTATTGACAAAGAGATCTGGTCTCTTATCAAATGTCTTTTTACACAATGGACACTGGCACAGGTCAGTGCTATCCCAGTATCCTCTGATACAGGCCTTGCAGTAGTTGTGTCCACATGGGATGGAGACTGGCTCAGTGAACACATCCAGACAGACAGAACACTGGAACTGTTCTTCAGACAGGACAATGCTGGAGGAAGCCATAGCTGGAAACAGACAAAAATATATATATATGATTGATGGTCTCTCTGAATAAAAAATTAAATAAAAATCTATTGTTTTCTTTCTCTGTTATTTATTTATTAAACTAAAATATCTTCTGAATGTTTATATGGGTTCCTGATATAAAACAATTTCTATACACTGCTTATCACCTCACGTCTTACCTAAAACATCAGACTGTTACCATGGTTACCCCATGGCTATTCAGTCTGAATGAAATTGCCCTAAAAAATATGCAAGAGTCTCTACAGTCCAGAATGTTAAATAAGAAGAATGTTGAATAAAATTATATTTAAAACGTACTTTAACGGTTGTCCATTCTGTTGGTCCTTTTGATGGTAGGGGATGGAGATAAAATGTCCATAGGAAAGTCTTATTAACCCAACTTCTTGGGGAGCCGGTCTGTATACAGTATGGCTCAATTGGTTTGTATTTCCAGAATGCATTCTCAATCTCCTGACGCATTGCACGTGATGCACAATATGTTAACAATAGCTGAACGTACCGAACGTTGTCGACCGAAGCTGTTTCCTCGCAATCAGCTGGAAGTCATCAACGTTCAGTCTGTGGTTCTGTTGCACTCAGCCATTGTTTAAATATTGTGCAAGTGTTTACGTTGTGTACGAATTGCGTCAGTATTGAAACTACAAACCTCTGACAGAACCATACCGACCAGCGTACTGAAAGTTGGGCTAGTAACATTTCCCTGTGGATATTTAGTCTCCAGATTACCTCTGACATAAGGACACAATCAGTTGACAACAGGTAAAGTAAGCCCAAATGAAATGTATTCAACATTCTGAGTTGTAATGGGACTGTTTGGAAATGTTGAGCCAACATGTTAGAGGGGAGTCTGCATTCACACAGGGAGGACAGTTCTGATATTTTTTCACTATTTGGTCTTTTGACCTATCACATCAGATCTGATTGTTTAAAAGATTAATTAGTGAAAAAAGATCAGTCATTCTATCTGTGTGAACACAGCCTATGTCTTCCACTCTGATTCTAAATGGGACTAGGCCTACTACACATCAAGCTTTTAGAAAATAAAGTTGTAGTATAATTCTTACTCTCTACTCACCTCAGTGTGTGTTGACTGTTTGTTCTCTATTTATGATCAGGAAAATGTTCCAGTGACTAGAGACTACCGAAGTTGTAGCTGTGTGGATAAATTCTATAATGTGTAATAAATCGATCCTATTTAACATTCAGGTTTCTAGTTTAGTGTTTCACTTCCGCAAAGTGAAGTTCAAAAGCCCTTCCTGACCTACTGTTTACTGACTGCAGGGCTGATACTCTGCTCTTAAAGGAATAGAGTCCACATTTAACAGCTTGGCTCACCCATTCTGTTCAGTCTAGCTTCTCTATAACACACTGTGAGCTGTTTGTGTACGGGTCTTACCGTGTAAATACATACTTTTGAAATGATCTATTCAATACGTTAGTTCATAACTTTATTGGACTTTATGGAACCTTGAATGAAATGTATTCCAAAGTCCAAGTAGTGTTCTCTGTAATGGGTCATTATCAGTATCACATATACAACCTTCTCCCTTTGTTTGTGTTGAAATCAGATGTGCTCTACAGAATGTGAGGAGGAATCAGGGGTCTGTATGAGTAGCTATAAATCCTGCAGGAAACAGAACAAGCAGACATGGTCACAGACAAAACACTTAAATTGTTAGGTCCCACTTTAAATGAGGTGCAGCTTGTAAAGGCTTCATAAAGTCTTAATAAACACTACATACATGTGTTACAAATCCTCTATAACTGTATGGCATGCTTTATAAAGGGTTCATAAATGTGGCAATAACTGTGTGACATAATCACCAATGTCAAATGTGACATAACCCACTATGTCAAACATGACATAAACTTGTGCTTTATAAAGGGTGACACAAGTGCCACTTAATGAAGGCCTTTTAAATCCTATTGAATTGAGGCTTCACAAAACCTGCCATGCATCTTGGTAGAGCATTGCAACGCCAGGATAGTGGGTTAGATTCCCAGGACCACCCATATGCAAAAATGTATTCACGCATGACTGTAAGTCGCTTTGGACAAAAGCATCTGCTAAATTGTATATATTATATTACTCTAAAACATTTATTGGAAACCTCTTTCCCTCTTGGGTGCATAGTCATTATTGGACCTGACCTCAACCTCCCCAAAATGCTGTGCTGCAGGATGACACACACTCTAAAGTGCAGTCATGCACAGCAAAAAACGCTGGTAGGACGTTTCACACCTTTTCCCACAATATTTTATATAGAAAAAATAACGGCACGGCAAACGGTACCGGAGCGCCAAGTCTAGGTCCAAGAGGCTTCTAAACAGCTTCTACCCCCAAGCCATAAGACTACTGAACATCTAATCAAAAGACTACCCAGACTAACCTTCAGCAGTCTCTCCTGGATCATCTTCTGAACTTTACCCTTAGTCTTCTGCATCTGAGTCTTCCTCTCTCCATACTCTTCTTCCATGGGGATAGTCTTGTGAGTCTTGTGGTCTGTTTCAGTGCAAAACTGACATACACACATCTGATCACTCCTACAGAACAGCTCCAGGGGTCTCTCATGCTTCTTACAAACCCTGTCTTCCAGGTTCTCAGCTTGTGTTTCTTTAAAGAAGCCACTATCCGATGGTGCTCCAGGTGAGTCTCACAGTAAGAGGCCAGACACACCAGGCAGAACTTCTGGGCCTTGTGCTTTGTCTCAGTACAGACATCACATGGCACTTCTACGGGTTTGTCCTGGGGTTATGGTTTGGGCTTGTCCTGGAGTGAAGGTTGTGGTTTCAACTGGAGCATGCTTCTTGAGATGAGCAGTTATTTCAGAAATGAAAATGCTGACACGAAGCTCAGGTCTTCTATCAAATATCTCCTTACACATTGGACACTGGCACAGGTCAGTGCTGTCCTAGTATCCTCTGATGCAGGCCTTGCAGTAGTTGTGTCCACATGGGATGGAGACTGGCTCAGTGAACACATCCAGACAGACAGAACACTGGAACTGCTCTTCAGACAGGACAATTCTGGAGGAAGCCATAGCTGGAAACAGACCAAATAACATAATGTATTATAGTCTCTCTGAAATCAGTCATTCTATCTTTGAAAAAATACATTATTATTTTGTTTCATATCTCAGTGTGAACAATATAGCAATACACAATTTTATGATGTCACACCATACCAGACAATCTCTTTACTTTCTCTCTACTCACCTCAGCGTGTGTTGACTCTGTTCTTTCTCTTCCTCTGATCAGAAAAGGGCTCCAGTGACTGGAGACTACAGTACGTAACAGTACAGCTGCATAGATAGATTCTTTAAAGTGTAAAAGTTTGATCCTGTTCAAAACATTCAGGTTTTCACTTCAGCTAAGTGTAGTTCCTAAATCTCTCCCTACCTATTTACTGAGTTCAGGGCTAATACTCTGCTCTTAAGGAATAGAGACCATATTTAACAGCTTGGCGCTCTCATTCAGGGGTGTACTGTATTCATTCTGCCAAACAGTTGCAAATTTGTTCTGCAACTAAAACAAGAGTTTCTATTGGACAAATGCAGGTAGTTCTCTCCCTATTTCATTATGTTTGCTTACGTTTACGAAAGGTTTTTCAACCTAATCGGTGGAATGAATACAGTTGAAGTCGGAAGTTTACATACACTTTAGCCAAATACATTTAAGCTCAGTTTTTCACAATTCCTGACATTTAATCGTAGTAGAAATTCCCTGTCTTAGGTCAGTTAGGATCACCACTTTATTTTAAGAATGTGAAATGTCAGAATAATAGTTAAAATAATTATTTATTTCAACTTTTATTTATTTCATCACATTCCCAGTGGGTCAGAGGTTTACATACACTCAATTAGTATTCGGTAGCATTGCCTTTAAATTGTTTAACTTGGGTCAAACGTAGCCTTCCATAAGCTTCCCACAATAAGTTGGGTGAATTTTGGCCCATTCTTCCTGACAGAGCTGGTGTAACTGAGTCAGGTTTGTAGGCCTCCTTGCTCGCACACGCTTTTTCAGTTCTGCCCACATATTTTCTATAGGATTGAGGTCAGGGCTTTGTGATGGCTACTCCAATACCTTGACTTTGTTGTCCTTAAGCCATTTTGCCACAACTTTGGAAGTATGCTTGGGGTCATTGTCCATTTGGAAGACCCATTTGCGACCAAGCATTGACTTCCTGACTGATGTCTTGAGATGTTGCTTCAATATATCCACATAATTTTCCTTCCTCATGATGCCATCTATTTTGTGAAGTGCACCAGACCCTCCTGCAGCAAAACACCCCCACAACATGATGCTGCCACCCCTGTGCTTCACGGTTGGGATGGTGTTCTTCGGCTTGTAAGCCTCCCCCTTTTTCCTCCAAACATAATGATGATCATTACGGCCAAACAGTTCTATTTATTTTTCATCAGGCCAGAGGACATTTCTCCAAAAAGTATGATCTTTGTCCCCATGTGCAGTTGCAAACCGTAGTCTGGCTTTTTTATGGCGGTTTTGGAGCAGTGGCTTCTTCCTTGTTGAGCAGCCTTTCAGGTTATGTCGATATAGGACTCGTTTTACTGTGGATAGAGATACATTTGTACCTGTTTCCTCCAGCATCTTCACAAGGTCCTTTGCTGTTGTTCTGGGATTGATTTGCACTTTTTGCACCAAACTACGTTCATCTCTAGGAGCCAGAACGTGTCTCCTTCCTGAGCGGTATGACGGCTGCGTGGTCCCATGGTGTTTATACTTGCGTACTACTGTTTGTACAGATGAATGTGGTGCCTTCAGGCGTTTGGAAATTGCTCCCAAGGATGAACCAGACTTGTGGAGGTCTACAATTGTTTTTCTGAGGTCTTGGTTGATTTCTTTTGAATTTTCCCATGAAGTCAAGCAAAGAGGCACTGAGTTTGAAGGTAGGCCTTGAAATACATCTTATGAAATATCAATGAAATATCAATACATTTTGTATTTTCTGAGTGCAACATGATTTTACACATTTATACATTATCAATCAAAAACGTAAAGCTTTTTCTGAAATTATCTATATAAACAGCTCACAGTGCATAAAACATTACTGCTAATCCTAACATGGTCTTCTTGAACACACATGGTCCTACTCAAGTTGTACGTTTTATTAGTCGTGTGTACGGGATACACAAGATCTTAAAAAAAAAATGTTTAACCTTTATTTATCTAGGCAAGTCATTGAAGAACAAATGTTTATTTACAATGACGGCCTACCCCGGGTCAAACGCTAACCCAAACAATGCTGGGACAATTGTGCACCGTCCTATGGGACTCCCAATCATGGCTGGTTGTGACACAGTCTTGAATTGAGCCAGGTTCCGTCTCGACAATGCAACACCAATAATAAATAATAAAAGATAAGAATACAAACATAATGTTAATGGATCAGTAGAATAAAATATTGTGTGTGTGTGTGTGTGTGTGTGTGTGTGTGTGTGTGTGTGTGTGTGTGTGTGTGTGTGTGTGTGTGTGTGTGTGTGTGTGTGTGTGTGTGTGTGTGTGTGTGTGTGTGTGTGTGTGTGTGTGTGTGTGTGTGGGTGGGTGGGTGTGGGTGTGTGTGGGTGTGCGTGAGTAAGTTCATGTGTGCTAAAGTGCTAAAAATCAGAGCAGGTGGTCAGCAGTTGAAGTAGCTATTAGTGAGGATAGATATTAGTGAGGATAGATATTAGTGAGGATAGATATTAGTGAGGATAGATATTAGTGAGGATAGATATTAGTGAGGATAGATATTAGTGAGGATAGATGCTGTCTTACCATGTGCAATAGGTCTACAGCCTTACCTATCGTTTACCTATTGTTCTTCCAGTGTAAATATTAAGCTTCGCTCAGTACAGAGACATATTATGTGAGATCCAAACCTGTGGAATAAACACTTGACCTTATCTCATGCAAGCTAGACCACTGAGAAGGCAACACAAGAGTGTTTGATAATCCTGCACTTTGCTCATGGAACACTGAGAGAGGGTATCTCAGGCTAAATGCACTGTTATCTAACTTCACAGATTTTTTTCAAGAAAATGTGCTGACAATAATTCAAGTACACACAATTGCTATTCAAATGTTAAAATATTAACATGGTAAGTGTAAAGTCATTTACATGTAATGTGCATGTATGTGTGATGTTGTTAGCGTGAGTAGTTTAGTTTCTATGTTATTTTTGGTAATGGAGGACAAGAACACAAGTTCATGGTGTGGAGCGTAAGATGCTAAATGGCGTGTGTGCTGTGCCACCGTACGGCCATGAATAAATACTGAAACCCGCCTGCTTGCATTTGTTTTCTGTGTTTTTCCCCCTTCCTTTTATCCCCTTCCCCCTCTTTCTCTCTCCCTCTCATGAGTGGAAAACAAGTAGACAGATTGGGGAGAGGGGGGTGGAGGAGAGAGACGAGTCATTTGTGATTTAATCTGAACCGAAATCCCAGAAAAACACCAAATCTCCACAGTGACAGAGGACAGGGAGGGGCAAGGCCTCAGACACACTGAAGGGCACAGAGAGAGAGAGAGAGATAGAGAGAGAGAGAGAGAGAGAGAGAGAGAGAGAGAGAGAGAGAGAGAGAGAGAGAGAGAGAGAGAGAGAGAGAGAGGAAGGAGGGTGGAGAGAGGGAAAAGAGAGAGGGAGAAGGGATGGGGGATGATGTGGACAAAGAGAGGAACAGAAAGCAGAGGAAGAGAGGAGGGATGAAAGAAGGGAGGAAGAGAACAGGAGAAATGACAGGGGGGGCAGAGTCTCAATGCCACCAACACCCTGCAGGGCAGAGAGGAGAGAGAGTGGAGAGAGGAGTGGAGGAGGGATGGAGAGGAGAGAGAGGAGAGAGGAGTGGAGGAGGGATGGAGGGATGGAGAGGAGAGAGAGGAGTGGAGTAGGGATAGAGGGATGGAGAGGAGAGAGAGGAGTGTGGGAGGGATGGAGAGAGAGGACAGGGAGGAGCAGGGACACTGGAGGGCAGATGAAGACAGAGAGGGCGAGAGGCAGTGAAGGGTCGTAACAGCAGGGTAAAGTGGCTGCTCCTCTCGAGGTCGAAGGGGCTGGAGAGAAAGAGAGAGAGAGACAAAGAGGGGAGGAGCATTGAGCATACACACGCACACACACGCACGCACGCACACACACACACACGAACACGCACACACACACACACACACACACACGAACACACACACACACACATGCATGCATGCACACACACGCATGCACGCACACACACACGCACACACACACACACATGCATGCATGCATGCACACACACGCACGCACACACAGACGAACACGCACACACACACACACATGCATGCATGCACACACACGCATGCACGCACACACACACACGCATGCACGCACACACACACACACACACACATGCTCTGACTTCCTCTGATGGGACCCCAAACCCAGCTTGTGAACTGGAGCCTCATAATGCAATCTATTACCAATGTCAACATTGATGATGTCATATCGATCAGTAGCTATGTTTAAAATGACCCCCTATATACCCAATGAAGTGCACTACTTTTGACCAGAGCCCTGAGTGTGCGTGTGTGTGTTTTGAGATTTGCCCAGTGATTTGTCCTCTGCTTACCCCAGTGTCAGGATATGTGGTCCAGCCAAGCTCCGAGGTAGACTCTGTTGTGTCCAGCAGCATCACTGAGAGAGGGAGGGAGGGAGGGAACAAATTCTACTGTTATAAAAGTGACAACCAGAGCATTGATTTTCCACGAGTGGAAATGGTTAGTGAACTACTCCACTAGTACATAACACCAACAGCATCCGGAGAAGAAGCCTAACTACCAATTATTCCCAAGTTTCATGCAGTAACTTTGAGTGCTTGCAACAGCATTCTATAAGCCCTCGGATGTCAGCTACTTTAGGATTAGGGAAGCAAACAGTCATTATTTGACATGAGAGAGACCTTCAGTCTGCTTCAATCAG
>CM059789.1:53570415-53777915 GCA_030435695.1 Brachymystax lenok tsinlingensis
ATTTTTTTTTTTTTCACAAATGGGATTTCAACCACAAACCCTCATCTTTAACGTTAACCCTAACATTAATTCTGACATTTACTGTCACTCTAGTTCTCCCCAGTCTCTGAATTTAAAGAGTCAGGCCACCAACAAACACCAACAACTGTACTGTGAACAGCAGTAGGCCTCCTTTACACTACTACTGCTGCCTCCAGTCCCCATTCTAGAGGGAAGACACTCAAAGTTTGTCCCTGACAGATGAAATCTGCTGAGTCTGCAATCTGGGCCTGAGTGGTGGGTTACTGCAGTGGTCTGTCCAGTCACTCTGTTACTCGCTCTCTCACTCTCTCGCTCTGCGTACCAATGGATCTATCTATCCCACTTTCATTATTCTCTCTCCTCTATACCTCTGTATTTTCTCCCCCTTTCCTTCCATCTGCCCCCGTGTCCATCTCATCCTCTCCTCCTCTACGTGTGTCTATTATTCATCTGTAAAGTGACAGTGGGCAGACTTCTCCGTACCTCAAATAAGGAGATACATGCTGTTTCATTATTGATGCCAGAGCCACCGTTTGTTTGGCAAGGGCTGTGACACCGCAGAGAGAGAGAATGGAAGAAAGGAAGGATGGTGGATGGACAGAAGAGAAACAGAGAGAGGGAGAAAACGAGAGGGGAAGGGTTGTGACACAGGAGACAGAATGAAAGAAAGAAGACAGACAGACACTGTACAGTATGTGTTTGTCTCCTGTATTTGGGGAAGACAGACAGACACAGGACAGTATGTGTTTGTCTCCTGTCTTTGGGGAAGACAGACAGACACAGTACAGTATGTGTTTGTCTCCTGTCTTTGGGGAAGACAGACAGACACAGTACAGTATGTGTTTATCTCCAGTCTTTGGGGAAGACAGACAGACAGACACAGGACAGTATGTGTTTATCTCCTGTCTTTGGGGAAGACAGACACTGTACAGTATGTGTTTATCTCCTGTCTTTGGGGAAGACAGACAGACACAGGACAGTATGTGTTTGTCTCCTGTCTTTGAGGAAGACAGACACAGTACAGTATGTGTTTACCTCCAGTCTTTGGGGAAGACAGACAGACAGACACAGGACAGTATGTGTTTGTCTCCTGTCTTTGGGGAAGACAGACAGACACAGGACAGTATGTGTTTGTCTCCTGTCTTTGGGGAAGACAGACAGACACAGTACAGTATGTGTTTGTCTCCTGTCTTTGGGGAAGACAGACACTGTACAGTATGTGTTTATCTCCAGTCTTTCGGGAAGACAGACAGACAGACACTGTACAGTATGTGTTTATCTCCAGTCTTTGGGGAAGACAGACAGACATTGTACAGTATGTGTTTATCTCCTGTCTTTGGGGAAGACAGACAGACAGACAGACACTGTACAGTATGTGTTTGTCTCCTGTCTTTGGGGAAGACAGACAGACAGACACAGTACAGTATGTGTTTATCTCCTGTCTTTGGGGAAGACAGACAGACACAGGACAGTATGTGGAAGACACAGGTAGAGAGAGAACTAAAGTGTTGTTCTCCCCCTCTCTAATCCGTACGTCTCTCTCTCTTCTTTTCTCTGTTATTATGCACTCCACTCTCTGCTGGAGTGTAAAGGTGACTCGCATTAGTTTCTGTCCCACTGTCACTGGTGTGTTCACTTCACTTGAGAGGCCTTGCCTGCTCTCTCTCTCTCTCTCCCCATCTCTTCCTTCCTTTCTATGTAGCTACAGTTGTTAAGGCATACACTGCCACCCGCTGTGAGTAGTGTCTAGTACTGTACATATTAGTCATATCTAAACGGAGACGTAGGCTGCCTTGACACTTTCCAGGCAGTAGAGTCAGTTAGCACTCTACCAACCTCTTCCCTGTTAATATTGATGGAGAACAAAGGTGTGTGTGTCATGCTTTAGCACCTCTCTGTGATGGGCCCAAACACACCTACAAAACACACACACACACTCACACACACTGAAGGTAAGGCACACAAACATGCTTTAGCACCTCTCTGGGATGGGCCCAAACACACCTACAAAACACACACACTCACACACACTGAAGGTAAGGCACACAAACATGCTTTAGCACCTCTCTGGGATGGGCCCAAACACACCTACAAAACACACACACTCACACACACTGAAGGTAAGGCACACAAACATTGTGGTACAGACACTCCAACATACACACTTATAGACAAACACAGAACCACTCCATTCATCCACCCATCTCTTAATGATGCTGCATCCATCCACAGACAGTCAGTCAAGGACAGATTCTACTGCCCTCCATCATTACATACAACCACAGAGAGATACACAGGGAAAGAGTGGAGGGAAGGATGGAGGGAGGGCGAGGGGGAATGAGGAAAGGGGGGGATTAACACAATTCCAGAAATAAGCTCACGCACGTCAAAGGGAGTTATCAAAACTTCACTGTTGGTTACACTGAGAACAAGTGCTGATGGAGTCAGCAGCGGTTAACCCCTCACACCCCACGCCCTGTTACAGTCTGCATAGCTTAACCTAGCAATGAAGCAAGAAGTAAGTCATTGAACAGGCACCAGCAAGACACAGGAAGAATGACAGTTTGGGGAAGCTATGTTATTTCCCCCTGCTAAGTCTTTTTTACTGCCTCTCTATATCTCTTCTCTGACATTTTGTGCATTACCTTCCCAGGATGCTCTAAAAGATATCTCTCATTTGGCACACTATTGGGCAACTCCATTAACAATGTTTTCCTTTTTAGCCGAAATGTAGCAGTAGGCCTCTCCCTAAACCACTCAGTAAGGAATTAACTGTTATTTTGCCGTTCTGTGGCCCTGTCTCTCTTTCCAGTTTCAGACTAATGTTATTAGGCTATTTGGCACGTTATCCAGCTAGCTTGATTTCTGGGCTAACTTCATTCACCATTTGTTCTTCCTCTTACTCAAAAAGCAGGCCAAGGCCTAACCATTCCATGAACAAACTGTTACTCTCCCTCTCTCACCCTTTCTCTCCCCTTTCTGCCACAATCGTGTTTGGCTCATTATGAGGCTCATTATGAGGCTATCTTGGTAGAGGGCTAATTTGGGCAGCAGGTAGCCTCGAGGTTGAGCGTTGGGCCGGTAACCGAAAGGTTGCTGCTTTGAATACCGGAGCCGACAAGTTGAAAAGAAAAAGTCTGGCGCTGTGCCCTAGAGCAAGGCATTTAACCCTAATTGCTCCAGGGGCGCTATTCAATGGTGACCCTGGCTATGACCCCACTCCCTGCGGGTGTCTCAGGGGGAGTTGGGATATGAAGAAACACATTTCTATTACACACGTGTGTGTAACAGGACAAATATAAGCACCCCCAAATTATTATTATTATTCAGTTTAAAAAATGTTGTTCTCCTCGACAGATAAGTTAACTCTTCTGTGCCAGACAGTGAGTGGTCTTTGGTCTCTGTCGCCTTGGGGTTCATGGCTCTTGAATCACAGAAGTGACGCATGACTCAGCCATGGATAAACCAGACACGACCACGGAGATAATCCTCACATCACGCAAGGGGCGACAGGGGAAATAAGCCTAATATATGTGAGAAAAATATACAACGTAAGCCCCAACCCCCACCCACCTAAGGGTCGTAGTGTTGTTGTGTCGGATCCTCCTCTCGCCTCACACGAAGCCATTTCAATCACTATATGCGCACGCATGCAGGCGGCCAAGCCTCAAGGACATGGCGAGCTTTAACGGGAGAGCTGCTCTTTTAAAGCTGTTCCACGGTCCCAAGACACCCGCTGTAGGAGACACACGCTCCATTTTAACACATTTTCTTTTGTTTCCTATGCCCTGAAAGAACAGCTTATCACACCAGAGATAAGGCCAATTATCTGCTCAATTAATGCCAGAACCTGCTACCAGCACTGGCCCAAATGACCTCCGATTCAGTTTCAGAAAACTTGAATGTCCTCAGAGAGGCCATTCATTTTGCAGCAGTCATAGAACACATCACATATAAAATGTTTAAATGAAAAAACAACCACAAATAGCAAATGATATTTCCAAGCCAGTAGGCAGGGTAAGTGCAACTTCATAGTCAAAGTGCAAGTGCTAAGTGTAATTAGTCCAACATTTTGTTAAATTGCAGAATTGCATTCGGAATAAAAGAGTACTTGGCCCTATTTAATTTGTTTTCCTTGGTGGCAGGTAGCCTAGCGTTAAAGCGTTCGGGGCCAGTAACCGAAATGTTGCTGGTTCAAATCCCTGAGCCTACTAGGTGAATAAATAAAAATAATCTGCCGATGTGCCTTTGAGCAAGGCACTTAACCCTAGTTGCTCTGGATAATAGTGTCTGCTAAATGACAAAAAAGTTAAATTATAGTCTGTACCTGCGGCCAGAGGGAAGGGGGTGGACTGGGTGGGATGAGTCAACCGCTATTTTATTTGAGTACTGGAGGGCTCTGCCTAGGTAGAGAGATGACAGTTCTTGCTGTTGCTGCCCCATGATTTTCAAGTCCTGACTGTTTTGTCCAACCTATTTGTCTGTGCACCTTTGATATTCCCAAAACAGCAGGTCAAGCAGTAGGACAGAATGCTCTCATTGAATGATTTATAAAAGAGAACCATGATGGCTAGATCAACATTAAAAAAGTGCAGTTTCTGGTGAGACTGACAGATTTATTATCTCTAGTCCACACAGCTAGATGAGAGTCCCATCTTAGCCTGATAGCCTGTTATAAATAAGAAACAAATGCATATTAGGCCATAGTCTGCTGTTTGGCATTCAACACTAAAGTCTGCTATTTTCAAAGTCAGGCTGAAGTGAAAATATTATTCATATCCTATAGATACTGGCCGTTATCAGTGCCAATCATGTTATAGCCCTTTCCTGCAGTGAAATGACCTCTAGTGGCCCCATGGGTGGAATGTTATTAATATATTTCATAATTAATCAACATTATAAAAAAAAAACTGATGAAAACCCAGTGTTTCTATGTCAAACGGTTTTGTCCAGTCTACTGTGATGTATATAAAGTGTAATATTGGGATGCAAACTCAGAATTTTATACATTTCAACTCTCTCTCTCTATATATATATATATCTGACATGGTACAGGTGTCTTCTTTGTTTTAAGCCCATAACCATGTGTGTGAGGTGTAAACTTTTGTTTTAAAGTAGATTTGTTTAAGACTACCAAGAAACACTGTGTGACCCTGATTTAGCCCACTGGCGTAAAAGGTTAACAAGTTACAGCCTACCAAAACAGAAGAGGGGATATTTTGGAAAATTAACAAATTGGTTATCACTGTCAGTCCATTCAGGCATGTCTTCTAGTGCCTGAGGTGATCAGGTCTGTTTCCTGTTGGTGCATCCCGGTTAGTGTTGAACCCAACACAAGTCAACAGCTTTTTATTTGATTTATTAACCTTCATTTAACCAGCGGAAACCCATTGAGAACAGGGTCTCATTTCCAATGGTGCCCTGAGAACCACAGTTCAAGCAACGTGAGTGACACATTATGGGACCAGATTTCAAATTTTGGGACCAAATAATGAAGTTTTAGAATGAACTGTAGGTCATCCCAGGACGGATGGGCATAGTAACTGAAAGCAGTCTTCCCTAACTCAGAGGAGACCCGTGGAGACCTGTTGAACAGCTAAACTGAAAGGAGAGTGATAGATGGAAAAACACAGACAGGATCCCGTAGAGTAATAACCCAGTTGTTAGATGTTCTTCTTCAAAGGACGAACATGTTGCCACAGAGGTGTACGCTACACAAAAAGGAGTATAAGAGAGATTCATCTCTTTTCTTCATTTTTAATACGCATCAATCGGCACCTTGCCAATCTCTTAGGTATGTTGTGATCTTTGGCTCCTACCTGGCTATAGGAGTGTACACACCAACACCTTTCAGCCACCATAGTGAGCCATGACACACACGCACACACACTAACACACACAGAGACATAAAGCGTCAGAGTTGTTCAACCCAAAGCAGTGTAGAGTAGCCTCTGGACAGGGAATACACTGGACAAACACAACACAAGATTCAACAACCACAACTCCCTGAAGAACCTTACATTCAGACATAGATACAGTGAGGGAAAAAGGTATTTGATCCCCTGCAGATTTTGTACGTTTGCCCACTGACAAAGAAATGATCAGTCTATAATTTTAATGGTAGGTGTATTTGAACAGTGAGAGACAGAATAACAACCAAAAAATCCAGAAAAACGCATGTGAACATTTTTATAAATTGATTTGCATTTTAATGAGGGAAATAAGTATTTGACCCCTCTGCAAAACATGACTTAGTACTTGGTGGCAAAACCCTTGTTGGCAATCACAGAGGTCAGACGTTTCTTGTAGTTGGCCACCAGGTTTTCACACATCTCAGGAGGGATTTTGTCCCACTCCTCTTTGCAGATCTTCTCCAAGTCATTAAGGTTGAGGCTGATGTTTGGCAACTCGAACCTTCAGCTCCCTCCACAGATTTTCTATGGGATTAAGGTCTGGAGACTGGCTAGGCCACTCCAGGACCTTAATGTGCTTCTTCTTGAGCCACTCCTTTGTTGCTTTGGCCGTGTGTTTTGGGTCATTGTCATGCTGGAATACCCATCCACGACCCATTTTCAATGCCCTGGCTGAGGGAAGGAGGTTCTCACCCAAGATTTGACAGTACATGGCCCCGTCCATCGTCCCTTTGACGCGGTGAAGTTGTCCTGTCCCCTTAGCAGAAAAACACCCCCAAAGCATAATGTTTCCACCTCCATGTTTGACGGTGGGGATGGTGTTCTTGGGGTCATAGGCAACACGGCGAGTTGAGTTGATGCCAAAGAGCTCCATTTTGGTCTCATCTGACCACAACACTTTCACCCAGTTGTCCTCTGAATCAATCAGATGTTCATTGGAAAACTTTAGACGGGCATGTATTTGTGCTTTCTTGAGCAGGGGGACTTTGCGGGCGCTGCAGGATTTCAGTCCTTCACGGCGTAGTGTGTTACCAATTATTTTCTTGGTGACTATGGTCCCAGCTGCCTTGAGATCATTGCCAAGATCCTCCCATTCTCATGATCATTGCAACTCCACGAGGTGAGATCTTGCATGGAGCCCCAGGCCGAGGAAGATTGACAGTTCTTTTGTGTTTCTTCCATTTGCGAATAATCGCACCAACTGTTGTCACCTTCTCACCAAGCTGCTTGGCGATGGTCTTGTAGCCCATTCCAGCCTTGTGTAGGTCTACAATCTTGTCCCTGACATCCTTGGAGAGCTCTTTGGTCTTGGCCATGGTGGAGAGTTGGGAATCTGATTGATTGATAGCTTCTGTGGACAGGTGTCTTTTATACAGGTAACAAGCTGAGGTTAGGAGCACTCCCTTTAAGAGTGTGCTCATAATCTCAGCTCGTTACCTGTATAAAAGACACCTGGGAGCCAGAAATCTTTCTGATTGAGAGGTGGTCAAATACTTATTTCCCTCATTAAAATGCAAATCAATTTATAACATTTTTCACATGTGTTTTTCTAGATTTTTTTGTTGTTATTCTGTCTCTCACTGTTTAAATACACCTACCATTAAAATTATAGACTGATTATTTCTTTGTCAGAGGACAAATGTACAAAATCAGCAGGGGATCAGATACTTTTTTCCCTCACTGTATACTCATTGGTGCATGCAGAACAAAAAACGTATTCACACTTGCACACTGACTCACAACACACACAGCCAAGAAAGATAAAAACAGACACAAGATCCCACAGACACTAAACACATGGTCACATACATAGAGACAGTCTGTCAGACAATCAGACATTAATTTAATTTCAATTAAATCACAACCTCCCACTACCATCAGTTCTTGGCATAACCAACTGGTTTGATGTCGTTTTTAGATGGAGTTCTGTGCTATCAGCTTAATACAGCATTAGAGAAAGAGCTCTGTCAATCATTCAGCACATCAACAGAGTCTGTAGGCCAGTGACACAATCCACCCCTCCCAACCCACCCACCCCCACCCACACACACAAACCACATTTCATCTTATTAAAGACCATCTGTTACATACGCTGCAGCTCAAATCTGTGGAGTTAGATAGAGCAGTTTCCTCCCCCTGCTTTGACACACATAGACAGAGCCATCATGAATAAACACTCATACACATCAATCATTGCACATCACCCATCATCGCTCTTCTTTAAAATAGAACATGAGCTTTCCAGTGCTTTTCAGATAAATATATGCAGAGGCCTCTCCAAGAGATGGAGATAGAATGCACAAAGGTCTAATGAGTATATAGACATACACTAAGTCACACACATGTACACACCACACAGACAAGGAATTACACCTGCACATGCACACTACACACACATGCACGCACACACGCACGCACGCACGCACACACGCACACACACACACACACACACACACACACACACACACACACACACACAGCCAAAGACAGATAGTGAGTCATTAACTATTACTTAGTTTTCTCATATCAACCCACTTCAACTTTTCAGTCCACTTCAACTTGACAGTCCACTTCATGCATGTGGATTTTGGGCAGCTATCCATCTCTCTCTCTCTCTCTCTCTCTCTCTCTCTCTCTCTCTCTCTCTCTCTCTCTCTCTCTCTCCCCTCTCTCTTTTAATCTCCCTTCCCATCCATCCATCCATTTGACTATAAATCATCACCAAGAACTATCAAAGCCTGTAACAACATGCTGTCTTGAATACTGGGACAGTCTCCCATTAACATGAACAATGGGCAAAAAGACCAACAGATGAACAGAGGCACATGTTACAGTGGGAGGAGGAGAGGAGGAGAGAAGGAGGAGGAGAAGAGGAGGGGAGGAGAGGAGGAGGAAGGGAGGAGGAGAGGTGGAGGAGGGAAGGTGAGGGGAGGGGAGGAGAGGTGTAGGAGGGAAGGATAAGGAGGGGAAGAGGGGTGGACGAGGTTGAGGGGAGAAGAGATGGAGGTGGAGGATGAGGAAGAGGAGGAGGGGAGGAGAGGTGGTAGAGGAGGAGGAAGAGGAATGCTGGTAAGGAGTACTGTGGCTGTAGTGGACCTGAATAGGGAGGGAGGCAGGGGGTCTTTAACTGTCACATTCATGATATCATGAGTGGGGGGTGGCAGGGCTCAGAGGGAGAGAAGGGTTATGCTTATTCATCATTTTGATTA
Source organism: Brachymystax lenok tsinlingensis (assembly GCA_030435695.1). NCBI lineage: Eukaryota > Metazoa > Chordata > Actinopteri > Salmoniformes > Salmonidae > Brachymystax > Brachymystax lenok. The sequence continues at coordinate 53,579,558 of CM059789.1, forward strand.
TGCCCCACATTTGTATTCTTTTGTTGTGAGAGCTTGACAGGCCCCATGGAGCACCTGGCTTTCCCATGCCAACTAAGTCCTGTCTGACACACTATAACATGGAGACACACACACGCATGCACACACTCTCACACACACATACATACATACAGAGCCAAACTAACTCTCCATCACTCTTGAACACACGCACAACACACATACACATACAGTGGGGGAAAAAAGTATTTAGTCAGCCACCAATTGTGCAAGTTCTCTCACTTAAAACGATGAGAGAGGCCTGTAATTTTCATCATAGGTACACTTCAACTATGACAGACAAAATGAGGAAAAAAAATCCAGAAAATCACATTGTAGGATTTTTAATTTATTTATTTGCAAATTATGGTGGAAAATAAGTATTTGGTCACATACAAACAAGCAAGATTTCTGGCTCTCACAGACCTGTAACTTCTTCTTTAAGAGGCTCCTCTGTCCTCCACTCATTACCTGTATTAATGGCACCTGTTTGAACTTGTTATCAGTATAAAAGACACCTGTCCACAACCTCAAACAGTCACACTCCAAACTCCACTATGGCCAAGACCAAAGAGCTGTCAAAGGACACCAGAAACAAAATTGTAGACCTGCACCAGGTTGGGAAGACTGAATCTGCAATAGGTAAGCAGCTTGGTTTGAAGAAATCAACTGTGGGAGCAATTATTAGGAAATGGAAGACATACAAGACCACTGATAATCTTCCTTGATCTGGGGCTCCACGCAAGATCTCACACCGTGGGGTCAAAATGATCACAAGAACGGTGAGCAAAAATCCCAGAACCACATGGGGGGACCTAGTGAATGACCTGCAGAGAGCTGGGACCAAAGTAACAAAGCCTACCATCAGTAACACACTACGCCGCCAGGGACTCAAATCCTGCAGTGCCAGACGTGTCCCCCTGCTTAAGCCAGTACATGTTCAGGCCCGTCTAAAGTTTGCTAGAGAGCATTTGGATGATCCAGATGAGGATTGGGAGAATGTCAGATGAAACCAAAATATAACTTTTTGGTAAAAACTCAACTCGTCGTGGTTTGGAGGACAAAGAATGCTGAGTTGCATCCAAAGAACACCATACCTACTGTGAAGCATGGGGTGGAAACATCATGCTTTGGGGCTGTTTTTCTGCAAAGGGACCAGGACGACTGATCCGTGTAAAGGAAAGAATGAATGGGGCCATGTATCGTGAGATTTTGAGTGAAAACCTCCTTCCATCAGCAAGGGCATTGAAGATGAAACGTGGCTGGGTCTTTCAGCATGACAATGATCCCAAACACACCGCCCGGGCAACGAAGGAGTGGCTTCGTAAGAAGCATTTCAAGGTCCTGGAGTGGCCTAGCCAGTCTCCAGATCTCAACCCCATAGAAAATCTTTGAAAGTCCGTGTTGCCCAGCGACAGCCCCAAAACATCACTGCTCTAGAGGAGATCTGCATGGAGGAATGGGCCAAAATACCAGCAACAGTGTGTGAAAACCTTGTGAAGACTTACAGAAAACGTTTGACCTCTGTCATTGCCAACAAAGGGTATATAACAAAGTATTGAGATAAACTTTGTTATTGACCAAATACTTATTTTCCACCATAATTTGCAAATAAATTCATAAAAAATCCTACAATGTGATTTTCTGGATTTTTTTTCCTCATTTTGTCTGTCATAGTTGAAGTGTACCTATGATGAAAATTACAGGCCTCTCTCATCTTTTTAAGTGAGAGAACTTGCACAATTGGTGGCTGACTAAATACTTTTTTTCCCCACTGTACACACATACAGTTGAAGTTGAAAGTTTACATACACCTTAGCCAAATACATTTAAACTCAGTATTTCACAATTCCTGACATTTAATCCTAGTAAAAATTCCCTGTCTTAGGTCAGTTAGGATCACCACTTTATTTTAAGATTGTGAAATGTCAGAATAATAAAAGAGAGAGTGATTTATTTCAGTTTTTATTTCTTTCATCACATTCTCAGTGGGTCAGAAGTTTCCATACACTCAATTAGTATTTGGTAGCATTGCTTTTAAATTGTTTAACTCGGGTCAAACGTTTCGGGTAGCCTTCCACAAGCTTCCCACAATAAGTTGGGTGAATTTTGGCCCAAAACAGAGCTCGTGTAACTGAGTCAAGTTTGTAGGCCTCCTTGCTCGCACACGCTTTTTCAGTTCTGCCCACATATTTTCTATAGGATTGAGGTCAGGGCTTTCTGATGGCCACTCCAACACCTTGACATTGTTGTCCTTAAGCCATTTTGCCACAACTTTGGAAGTATGCTTGAGGTCATTGTCCATTTGGAAGACCCATTAGCAACCAAGCTTTAACTTCCTGACTGATGTCTTGAGATGTTGCTTCAATATATCCACATAATTTTCCTCCCTCAAGATGCCATCTATTTTGTGAAGTGCACCAGTCCCTCTTGCAGCAAAGCACCCCCACAACATGATGCTGCCACACCCGTTCTTCACGGTTGGGATGGTGTTCTTCAGCTTGCAAGCCTCCCCCTTTTTCCTCCAAACATAACGATGGCCAAACAGTTCTATTTTTGTTTAATCAGACCAGAGGACATTTCTCCAAAAAGTACGATCTTTGTCCCCATGTGCAGTTGCAAACCGTAGTCTGGCTTTTTTCCGGGCGGTTTTGGAGCAGTGGCTTCTTGCTTGCTGAGCGGCCTTTCAGATTATGTCGATATAGGACTTGTTTTACTATGGATAAAGATACTTTTTTACCTGTTTCCTCCAGCATCTTCACAAGTTCCTTTGCTGTTGTTCTGGGATTGATTTGCACTTTTCACACCAAAGTACGTTCATCTCTAGGAGACAGAACACATCTCCTTCCTGAGCGGTATGACGGCTGCGTAGTCCTATGGTGTTTATACTTGCGTACTACTGTTTGTACAGATGAACGTGGTACCTTCAGGTGTCTGGAAATTGCTCCCAAGGATGAACCAGACTTGTGGGGGTCTACAATTTGTTTTCTGAGGTCTTGGCTGATTTCTTTTGATTTTCCCATGATGTCAAGCAAAGAGGCACTGAGTTTGAAGGTAGGCCTTGAAATACACCCACAGGTATACCTCCAATTGACTCAAATTATATCAATTAGCCTATCAGAAGCTTCTAAAGCCATGACATAATTTCTGGAATTGTCCAAGCTGTTTAAAGGCACAGTCAACTTAGTGTATGTAAACTTCTGACCCACTGGAATTGTGATACAGTGAATTATAAGTGAGATAATCTGTCTGTAAACAATTGTTGGAAAAATTACTTGTGTCATGCACAAAGTAGATGTCCTAACCGACTTGCCAAAATTAAGTGTATGTAAACTTCCGACTTCAACTGTACATACAGAGCCACATCCATTGCACGCAAACACACAAACGCACAAATACAGAAAAACACACAAAAAGCAAACTCCCCATCACTCACAATCACACTAATACAAACACACACACTGTCTTATATAGGAATAGAGAGATAAAGTCGTTTCTTACCTTCCTCAGCTAAATTAGACTGGAGAAACAGAGAGAGAGAAAGAAGGACACTCCACATCTCCACTACAGAATGAAACTAACTCAGAGAGCGCAGAGGGAGAATGAAAGAGATAGAAAGAGAGATAATGAGAGAGAGAGAGAGAGAGAGAGGGAACTGGGAGGAGGAGTCTGTCTGCTCTATTTCAGAGAGAGAGCGAGAGCGACGGGGAGATGGATGGGGGAAGGAGAACAAATCATTTTCAGAGTGAATGAAAAAACGACAGCACCAATATTGTGCCAGGCGTGAGGTAAGCACTCCACATTCATAACTGTGGTAACGAGAACGACAGAGTGTGGCGGAAAAATCTACAAATGAGTTTGGCTGGTTTGCACTAGAACCACTGTCTAGACATGCCAAGGTATCCTTCTCCTGTATGTTACCCTTCCGTGTAAACACACATTAATTCAGGCTGACACTGGGGCTGGCATGAGACTATGGCATCACTAGCATATCTGAATTCTGTAACAACATGCATTTCTTGGAGCTGTGCCAACGTTTTTTTTGTCGTCCTTGTCATGGAAATCATCATCATTTAGATACATTTTTGGCCTCCACCACTCATCTTGCTCTCTCTACCTCTTTTCTGTGCTCTCTCTACCTCTTTTCTGTGCTCTCTCTCTCTTTCTCTCTCGCTGTATTTCTTTGTCTGTATCATTTGTCTGTCTGTCACTCTCTCTGACACACTACAGACAGACAGACACACACACACACACACTCTAATAGGATTGCTCACCTAGACAGTATCTAAACACGCATCTTCCCAAAGGCGAGGTGGAGATCATGCCAGCAGAAGCCCCTTGTCCACTAGTGACGCCTGCCGGTCAGGCCTGGTTACTACAGCTTGTTGACGCCTGCTTGTCAGGCCTGGTTACTACAGCTTGTTGATGCTCAAGCAGACTTTCATGCTACAATTCTCTGCAGTGACTAAATGTTCAGTAGATTTTCCATGGAAAGGAAAGGGGGATACATAGTCAGTTGTACAACTGAATGCATTCAACTGAAATGTGTCTTCTGCATTTAACCCAACCCCTCAGAGGGAGGAGAAGTATCTGCTGAACTGTGATACTCATTAAGGGAGGCAGAAACAGGAAACCTAGCCTACAGTAATGGTAGACCTCTGACTAATGCAATGGCTTGGCACTGTTGTAAATGTGTGTACTAAACCAGAACATGCAGACACTGTATCAGGAGAATTAGGAGTATCAGGAGACAATTACAAATAATTGAACGAGGACTGATTGAAGTGCACTCCACTTATCACATGTGCTGCACTAACTGGGAGTTGAATGTTGGACTGTACAAGGAATCAGCACTCACCAGTTGATATGGTCAGTAGTGGCTTTATTTCTAGGTCAAACGTCATTACGTTGTTACTGTGTTCAGTGAGTTCTACAAGGCAGAGGAGGTTTTGTGTTGTATCGTGGGAAATGTAGTTTCCACCAAGCAGCATTTGTTACCAAGATATAGCGTTACATAGAACACAGAAATAACCATAGAATAAACACATACAGAATACATACAGTGAGGTTGATATACACACACAGATACAAGGAAAGTGCATTTATGTCTTTGAGGAGACACAGCAAAGCCGAATGTTGCTGTTTTGTGACGAACATTACAAAAACCCACTGAGAATATAAGACTATTCTGATTTTTCAATGGCACAAAAATATAGTCACAGATTCCCTTTAAAATAAAAACATTTTTATTTTAGTTGCTCAAAGCTTGAGTGAGTCTTTATTACAACATAATAGAAAAGGAAAAAAACACGAATTTATACAGTACTCATTGACTCATTCATCTATGTCTGTTTAGCTCTCTCTCTCTCTTTCTCTTTCTCTCTCTCTCTCTCTCTCTCTCTCTCTCTCTCTCTCTCTCTCTCTCTCTCTCTCTCTCTCTCTCTCTCTCTCTCTCTCTCTCTCTCTCTCTCTCATAGTCACACTGGTGGTTTGTCTTTAACTTTCTAGGTTGTTAAAATGAAAAATTATTGGTCCAAGAAAGGTACTTTTTTAAAGAAAAAAAAAAATCTCCAGTACAGTGGAACATTTACATACTAAGAAAATTTATTAATACACAAGAGTGCCCATTGAACCATTGCATTCATAATATACACATTAACATCATGTTAGCACAATATGTATGGCAGCGAATGGTCGAGTACATCACGATAGCAACATTCAGTTGTATGTGCAGAGTGCAAGCAGCAGTGCCAGAAACATTATGAAATTAGTTATGAAAGCTATGAGGAAAGCTATCATAACAGGAATGTATTTTGTAACAGACACATATTAACATACTATATATGTACACACCATATTCACAACCATCTAAGAAAAGCCAGATTGCCAAAGTGATGATAGGTCAAATGTTGTTTTAGGCCAAAAGGTAGAAAAGTGCTCAGTTATCAATGAGTAACAACATCACATGAGTAATAATACAACAAAAATGCATTATCAGGTAATGTATGAGACACAGAGACGATATTTGCCACCATTATGGAATGTACGCTAGCTACAATGTAGAAGAAATAACTTACAACCATGTATACCAACAACTAACCTGGTCAAAACCTACACAAGACTCCACATTCACAATACAGTATTACACCACTGAAATGTCCTGATTTCTAGACACTGCTGTTGTCACAATAAATACTATTACTTTAGGGTTGGTATATACTCTCATTTAACGGTAGACACCTTGTTGGAACAACTATTTTCAGGATGTTCCTAACAAATCATATATTGTCTTCTGCTGTGATCATATACTTCACACTTGGTAGGTTGTTAAAATGACTAGAAATTCACTCTTAGAAACGGTCTGATTAAAAATATAAATGTTAGATCTAGTCTATAGAAGTCTTTACACATAAAGTAATCACAGCTCATCTTACATGCGGTTGTCTTTAGTAGTTGTGAGATCTCACTCCCAAAACTGTGTAGCTACTATACATCATACTGAGGTCAATGTAGACTTTCTAAGTACTAATAGTGGTTGAATGGCATTGTTCCAGTGGTTGAATGGCATTGTTCCATAGTGGTTGAATGTCATTGTTCCATAGAGGTCAAATGGCTTTGCTCCATGTATTGCCTCTACCCCTATCTGATACATTTTTTTATTTAACTAGACAAGTTAGTTAAGAACAAATTCTTACTTACAATGACGGCCTACTGGGGAACAGTGGGTTAACTGCCTTGTTCAGGGGCAGAACGACAGATTTTTACCTTGTCAGCTCAGGGATTTGATCCCGCAACCTTTTGATTAAAGGCCCAACACACTAACCACTAGGCTACCTGCCGCCACATGATTTAGAGTACATCTGAGATTCTTCAAAGTTCCTCCACACATTCTCTCAATCTAACTGTCTTGAAGAAACTGTCATCATGCTGTCAAAGGGTTCTACTGTCGTACTGGCCAAACCCAGAATCTATGTTTTGATGTACTATTTGGAGATTTGAAGACATTTTACTACTGAACTCCTCATTAGCATTGCTATGATAGGCCGGCCAGGCATTGGAAGCCTATACTGTATGTAGTCTGATGAGGCAGACAGAAGCCACAGATGTGGGTGAGCCATTGGTGGGCCAGTGTTCAGGGAGAGACACATCTGTGCTGTCGAGTCTCTGTGACAGTTCAAGGTCAGGCTCCAGAGAGTAAAGGCTAGGTTAGGATACACCAGGCAGAGAGACAGATAGGCTAGGTTAGGATACACCAGGCAGAGAGACAGATAGGCTAGGTTAGGATACACCAGGCAGAGAGACAGATAGGCTAGGTTAGGATACACCAGGCAGAGAGACAGATAGGCTAGGTTAGGATACACCAGGCAGAGAGACAGATAGGCTAGGTTAGGATACACCAGGCAGAGAGACAGATAGGCTAGGTTAGGGATACACCAGGCAGAGAGACAGATAGGCTAGGTTAGGATACACCAGGCAGAGAGACAGATAGGCCAGGTTAGGATACACCAGGCAGAGAGACAGATAGGCTAGGTTAGGATACACTAGGCAGAGAGACAGATAGGCTAGGTTAGGATACACCAGGCAGAGAGACAGATAGGCTAGGTTAGGATACACCAGGCAGAGAGACAGATAGGCTAGGTTAGGATACACCAGGCAGAGAGACAGATAGGCTAGGTTAGGATACACCAGGCAGAGAGACAGATAGGCCAGGTTAGGATACACCAGGCAGAGAGACAGATAGGCCAGGTTAGGATACACCAAGCAGAGAGACAGATAGGCTAGGTTAGGATACACCAGGCAGAGAGACAGATAGGCTAGGTTAGGATACACTAGGCAGAGAGACAGATAGGCTAGGTTAGGATACACCAGGCAGAGAGACAGATAGGCTAGGTTAGGATACACCAGGCAGAGAGACAGATATGCTAGGTTAGGATACACCAGGCAGAGAGACAGATAGGCTAGGTTAGGATACACCAGGCAGAGAGACAGATAGGCTAGGTTAGGATACACCAGGCAGAGAGACAGATAGGCCAGGTTAGGATACACCAGGCAGAGAGGATTTCAGATGAAACCCTTTTTAGGTTCCCGTACTGTCCTCCCAAACCCACTGACCTCAGTACACAGCAACCCAAATCCTATTCCCCTATAACCCAAGTGAAGGACAATACGGGAAGTTTATTAGTGAACATATTTGTTGGAATGTTTATCCTCTTAAATGTTAATACTAAAGGTTTTTATTGTAATGTCAATCATTAAAATGTACAGTAGTAAAGATTGTTATTGATTAATTAATGATTGGCGCCTATGAGGTAAGTCAGCTAAAAATAAATGTCATAAATTACTTGGGCATTGGTAAAAGATAATTACAAATTATCATTAATAATTTACAGTAATAAATACTTTAGGCAGTTTAAATGAAAATGACTGAAGGCACACACACGCACACACTGACACACAGTAAACAGAAATCCTCTTTGACACGCACTCTCATGATGCCTGCATTATCATCCCAACCCTATTCCCAACACACACTATACACACACCCCGACAATAAGCTGCTATTTCATATGGAAGCTCCTCTCCATAACAGTGCATATCTCTAGTCCTGCACTTTAAATGTCCAATTCAACCTCAAATGGACAAAAAAGTTTTGTTTTGAACTTAAACTCCCTACATTACAGTATCTATGCACAAGGGGCTTGTCTAACCCTGTAACCCTGTTCTCTGACTGTTCCAAAATCTACGGATTCGCTGACAATCCCTTCTTTTACTTCTCTTCCGTCGGAAACTCAACCATTGGAACTTTCTCCGTCGTCGGGGAAACGGGCAGGGTGACCATACCCTCTGGGGGAGGAGGTTGGGCTCCTGCAGTGCCGGCGAATCCTTTGGCAATGTCGTCAAAGGTCCGCCCCTTGGTCTCCGGAACTTTGAAGTAGGTGAAGACGAAGAAGAATATGAGGAAGATCATGAAGATGATGAAGACGTAAGGACCACACAGCTCCTGTAAAGGAGAGAGAGAGAGGAAGTTAGAGAGTAACACAATCTAAGCTGTAAAGTTTGTCTGATGTTTTGGTCTTATAATGGTGCCAATCCCATTCATTCAGCTTTGAGGCCTGCAGATTTATCTTGATACATATACATAGGTGTCTGTAGTGAGAGGGGTAGGATGAGGAAGAAGAACCAACCTCCAGTTTGGGGAAGCCCAGCCCGACCAGGAAGTTGGCGGTCCAGTTGGAACAGCCGGCGACGGCCATAGCTGCAGGCCGAGGCCCCTGGGAGAACAACTCAGCAACTATGAACCATGGGATAGGACCTGGACCCATCTCAAAACTGGCCACGAAGGCAAACACCGCCACGATGGCCATGTAGCTCAGAGACGAGTTGGTCTTCTACTCAGAGTGGAGGGAAGGAATGGAGGGCTTTATAAATACATTTGATTGATTGAGGGATCAAACATGTTTGTTTTGTTTTTTGTTTTCACCTTTATTTAACCAGTTAGGCCAATTGAGAACAAGTTCTCATTTACAACTGCGACCTGGCCAAGATAAAGCAAAGCAGTGTGACAAAAACAACACAGAGTTACACATAGGATAAACAAACGTACAGTCAATAACACAATAGAAAAATCTGTATACAGTGTGTGCAAATTAAGTAAGGAGGTAAGGCAAATAAATAGGCCAATAGTGGCGAAGTAATTACAGTTTAGCAATTTATACTGGAGTGATAGATGTGCAGATGAGGATGTGCAAGTAGAAATACTGGTGTGCAAAAGAGCAGAAAAACAAAAACAAATATGGGGATGAGGTAGGTAGTTGGTTGGTTGGATGGGCTATTTACAGATGGGCTGTGTACAACTGCAGCGATCGGCAAGCTGCTCTGACAGCTAACGCTTAAAGTTAGTGAGGAAGATATAAGTCTCCAACTTCAGTGATTTTTGCAATTCGTTCCAGTCGTTGCAATTTGTTCCTTGAGGGCGGCAGGTAGCCTAGTGGTTAGAGCTTTGGACTTGTAACCGGAGGGTTACTCGAATCCCTGAGCTGACAAGGACAAAATCTGTTGTTCTGCCCCTGAACAAGGCAGTTAACCCACTGTTCCCCAGGTGCCGAAGACGTGGATGTCGATTAAGGCAGCCCCCCGCACCTCTCTGATTCAGAGGGGTTGGGTTAAATGTGAAAGACACATTTCGGTTGAAGGCATTTGGTTGTACAACTGACTAATAATGGTGACTTTGACTTTGACAGTCATTGGCAGCAGAGACCAGTGAAATATGCCTTGCTATGGTTACAAGTGAGCTGAGATATGGCGGAACTTTACCTAGTAAAGACTTATAGATGACCTGGAGCCAGTGGGTTTGGTGACAGATATGTAGCGAGGACCAGCCAACGAGAGCATACAGGTCACAGTGGTGGGTAGTATATGGGGCTTTGGTGACAAACGGATGGCACTGTGATAGACTGCATCTAATTTGCTGAGTAGAGTGTTGAAGGCTATTTTGTAAATGACATCGCCGAAGTCAAAGATCGGTAGGATAGTTTTACGAGGGTATGTTTGGCAGCGTGAGTGAAGGAGGCTTTGTTGCGAAATAGGAAGCCGATTCTAGATTTAACTTTGGATTGAAGATGCTTAATGTGTCTGGAAGCAGTGTTTACAGTCTAGCCAGACACCTAGGTATTTATAGTTGTCCACATATTCACATATAAGTCAGAACCGTCCAGAGTAGTGATGCTAGTCGGGTGGGTGGGTACGGGCAGCGATCGGTTGAAGAGCATGTATTTCGTTTTACTATCATTTAAAAGCAGTTGGAGGCCACGGAAGGAGTGTTGTATGGCGTTGAAGCTCATTTGGAGGTTTCTTAACAGAGTGTCCAAAGAGGGGCCAGATGTATACAGAATGGTGTCGTCTGCGTAGAGGTGGATCAAATAATCACCCGCAGCAAGAGCAACATCATTGATATATACAGAGAAAAGAGTCGCCCGAGAATTGAACTCTGTGGCACCCCCATAGAGACTGCCAGAGGTCCGGACAACAGGCCTTCCGATTTAACACACTGAACTCTATCTGAGAAGTAGTTAGTGAACCAGGCGAGGCAGTCATTTGAGAAACCAAGGCTGTTGAGTCTGCCGATAAGAATACGGTGATTGACAGAGTTGAAAGCCTTGGCCAGGTCGATGAAGACGGCTGCACAGTACTGTCTTTTATCGATGCCGGTAATGATATCGTTTAGGACCTTGAGCGTGGCTGAGGTGCACCTGTGACCAGTTCGGAAACCAGACTGCATAGTGGAGAAATGGTTGGTGATCTGTTTGTTCACTTGGCTTTCGAAGACTTTAGAAAGGCAGGGCAGGATGGATATAGGTCTGTAACAGTTTAGGTCAAGAGTGTCTCCCCCTTTGAAGAGGGGGATGACCGTGGCCTCTTCCAATCTTTAGGAATCTCAGACGATACGAAAGAGAGGTTGAATAGACGAGTAATAGGGGTTGCAACAATGGCGGCGGCGGATAATTTTTTATGTTAAGTAGTGGAATAAAATCCAGTCAAGGATATTTATGGTGTGACAAGAATAGTTCTTGTCGGGTTCTTGACATTTGAAATGATGGACAGCCGAGATTGAAACTCACCACCAATGAGAGGGAGATGGTCATGAGCAGAGCACTGACAGCCATTCCAGCCAATCCGATAAGGTGCAGGGTCCTTCGTCCTGCCCTCTCCACCAAGAAGAGCTGTGAATCAAACAAGGAAGTGCTTAGAATGTGTCCAAGGGTATCACATTTCATATTGGAGTCTGGTCAAAGGTAGTGCACTATCAAACTGTACTATTTCTGTATTATTATACTTGACCAGATATGTGTTAAAATACTTACTGACACCACTGTGAATAGAGTGTTGACCACCCCAGCTCCTATAGTGGCGTAGATGGGCTGGGTCACCCCGGCAGTGTCAAATATACCTGTTGAATAGTAGAATACCTGAGGAGGAAGTAGGAGAGAGGGAGAGGTTGTTGATTACATTCATAACCAATATGAGGATATGTATCTAATTTAATCTAGTTGTTGTTGACCCATGTTCACTCCTACAGACAGAGAGAGGGCTGTTGTTTCAGTGTGTTCTGTGGCCATCTGGCTTTGATTGATGCTGTATTTAGAATTGTTCTATGTAACCTTTAATTAAGAAGGGAGTCATGCTGAGACCACTGTCTCTTTCGCAGATGAGCCCTGCATGTACACATCAATAAACAACCGTTTCACTATATATATCTATATACACATCAATAAACAACAGTTTCACTATATATATCTATATACACATCAATAAACAACAGTTTCACTATACATATCTATATACACATCAATTACAAAATACATGAAAGCAAACACAAAACACGAAAATCAAAACACAATCATATGAAACAAACACATTGTTCAGTAAAAGGGCCCTCTAACATCCATCTGAATTAGGCCCAGTCTAAAGGTCATTGCGTTGACCTTTAGCCTGGGTCTGTCTGAGTCAGGATAAATGTGGCTAACGCTAACTCAGACTGACAGCCAGGTTAACTGACCTTATCAACAGACAATCTCCATTAGATCATAGGGTGATCATCTCGCTAGCCAATCATGTTATTATGCTACATCCATTAATCAAACGCTTCCTTCCTCAGCCTCTAGGCTGAAGAGGAGGTGGTGCCTTGACAGTCTCTGTATGTTGGCATCTCTTCACTGAATAATTTAGTTTCCGTATTCTAACGTTGAACTGTGACGTCTGTAGAACTGTGGGAGTTGCAACATTACACGTCCTACTACATATGCCAATACGCAAAAACTTTATCTCATTGAGAAATTATTATTTTGAAATATGTGGCTTTGCTTCTCTTTCCTCATCTCCTTTACTTCATTACTAATTTATAAAAGGGCTGGATAGGTTTCCGCCATATTGCTGTCATGTATTGTTAGATCAGGGGTCATGGATTAAGAGAAGGAAAAACTCTCTGTCCTACTTAAAGGCTTTTCCCTGATGTTTTTCCTAGTTCGATTATGTAGTATGGAAGAACTCCTGGCCCTAATTATGTTGCATTGTGGGAGTTGTAGTCTACTCACTGCGTTGATGCCAGAGAGCTGCTGAGAGAGCTGCAGGATGATGGCGATGATGATTGGCTGACGGTAGACTGGGGAGCGGAAGAGTTCTGGAATAGTGACCTTCTTCTCCATGGCCATCTTCATCCCTTCTTCCTTCATCTCCTGGATGTCATCACTTACGTCCTCACAGCCACGCAGACGCACCAGGGCTGGAGGGAGGGCGAGAGAATTTTTAAATACTAGGTATTTTATGATACTAATGAATCCCAAATAAACAACAGAGTAATTGTCATGTAATTACTTTTACACTACATAGTTTCTAAGTAAACAGTCAAATAAAAAAGTCCCCTAAATGAGTGCTGTGCAATATGATCAGTAATATCAAAATCAAAAGTAACAGTCAGTATCTGGTGTGGCCACCAGCTGCATTAAGTTCTGCTGTGCATCTCGTCCTCGTGGACTGCACCAGATTTGCCAGTTCTTGCTGTGAGATGTTACCCCACTCCTCCACCAAGGCACCTGCAAGTTCCTGGACATTTCTGGGGGTAATGGCCCTAGCCCTCACCCTCCGATCCAACAGGTCCCAGACGTCCTCAATGGGATTGAGATCCGGGCTCTTCGCTGGCCATGGCAGAACACTGACATTCCTGTCTTGCAGGAAATCACGCACCGAATGAGCAGTACGGCTGGTGGCATTGTCATGCTGGAGGGTCATGTCAGGATGAGCCTGCAGCAAGGACACCACATGAGGGAGGAGAATGTCTTCCCTGTAACGCACAGCATTGAGATTGCCTGCAATGACAACAAGCTCAGGCCGATGATGCTGTGACGATCCCTCCACCTCCAAATCGATCCCGCTCCAGAGTACAGGCCTCAGTGTAACGCTCATTCCTTCGACGATAAACGCGAATCCAACCTTCACCCCTGGTGAGACAAAACCACGACTCGTCAGTGAAGAGCACTTTTTGCCAGTCCTGTCTGGTCCAGAGACGGTGGGTTTGTGCCCATAGGCGACGTTGTTGCCGGTGATGTCTGGTGAGGACCTGCCTTACAACAGGCCTACAAGCCCTCAGTCCAGCCTCTCTCAGCCTATTGCGGACAGTCTGAGCACTGATGGAGGGATTGTGCGTTCCTGGTCTCCTATGTGTATTATGATCAGTAACATCTGCTGTGTAATATGATCAATAACATATCATAGGTTTAATATGATCAGTAACATCTCCAATGTGTAATATGATCAGTAACATCTCCTATGTGTAATATGATCAGTAACATCTCCTATGTGTAATATGATCAGTAACATCTCCTATGTGTAATATGATCAGTAACGTCTCCAATGTGTAATATGATCAGTAACATCTCCTGTGTAATATGATCAGTAACATCTCCTGTGTAATATGATCAGTAACATCTCCTGTGTAATATGATCAGTAACATCTCCTATGTATAATATGATCAGTAACATCTCCTATGTGTAATATGATCAGTAGCATGTCTCCTCTCCCTGACCTTTGCGAGCCTCCTCCTCCTGGTTGAGGCTGATGAGGAGGTAGCGGGGGCTCTCTGGGCAGAAGGGCAACATGATGCTCTGCACCACAGCAGGGATGGCCGTCAGGGACAGCAGGAGGGGCCACAGGGAGTCTGACCCCAGCAGAAACTCCAGACCAAAGACCTACAGAGCAGAGAGAGGGACAACAGGATGGCTAGGGTTAAAGCTTAAGGTAGTAGAAAAGTAATTCTCAAACTAAAATAGATTTAACTGACTTGATTGTACAGAAAAAGGAGATTGGTCAATAACATTAAGTTCAATTAATTACAAAACTAAAAGAACCTAAATGAAAGTGAACCAGTGCCTGGTCCTCTCTGTGGTACCTGTGCCACCAGGATGCCAATGACCACTCCCAGCTGGTGGAGGGTGCCGAAGGCCCCCCTGAGGTGCGTGGGGGCCAGCTCTCCCACGTACATGGGTGTCAGTCCCGTACACAGGCCACAGAACACGCCAATGACCAGCCTGCCAATGATGACCATCTCAAAGGACTTACACAGGCTGGACAGACCCATCAGAGTTCCACCCAGAAGGGCCAGCACGTTAGCCAGGAGCATGGACTTACGCCTGGAGAGAGGGAGAGAGAGGAGGATAGGAAAAGTGGAAAGAAAAGAAAAGAAAGAAAGTGTGAGGGAAATCTGTGATGGTTAGAAAAATGGAGGGAAGCCATTTAGTCCAGTGCTCTGCCAGAGACCACGAATGGCCTGCTAAATAAAGAGTGATGAAGTGAGGTGAGATGAGGCCAGGTTAGGAGGTAAGACCTCAATTAGCATTACAGCCTCAATTAACATTACAGCGCCGAATTGTCTAAGGGCCCTTGGCTCATCTTTGAGAGCAAATATTTACATGCCACACACCTCTCATTGTGATGCTGGGAATAAAATTAAATAAAACACTACAAAGTCATAACAGATACAAAACCACTTCCACACACACATTTACTGTACATCTGCATTTCTTTGCATGATTAGTCCTTAACTCACCTCCCAAACCTGTCCACCATGACCCCCACAGACAAGGACCCAACCATGCCCCCCACACTGAAGATGGCCACAGCGAAGCTCCAAACCATGGTGTTAGTCCCAGAGGAGAAGGGGTCTCCATAACGATCCATAGACACATTCTGGAAGAACCGTCGCAGTTTCTGAGAATGGAGATAACAGACGTAGAACCTTCAAAGGTTAAATAGTGGGAATATCACTGAGGATTTAGACAAGTGGTCTAAAATTCTAGTCCTGGAGGTGTACAGAGGGTGCAGGCATTTGTTTTAGCCCTGTTCCAGCCCTGACAGTTATAGTCAATACACATGAGTACTGCCACTGACTGCCCACAAGGGGGAGACAAAGTTGAAAACAACAGCACATCCATCCAACTCAGTTTGTGTGTGTGTGTGTGTGTGCTCCGACTAGTATGACACAACACTTAAGTTGATTATAAAAGGAGGTACCAATCGTTTTAGAATAAATAATACATTAATAATGACAACCATTATGACCACTCCCGCATTGCACACACACCCCGCACACACACACACACACACACACACACACACACACACACACACACACACACACACACACACACACACACACACACACACACACACACACCTGCTCAGGGGCATTGATGACTCCAGTGTTGTATCCGAACTGCAGGGAGCCGATGACGGCTGTAGTGATGCAGTAGAGGAGGTAACAGGTCACTCCCTTCTTCTTCTGGGGAGAGATAGAGGGAGGAAGAGAGAAAGGGAGAGAGAGGGGTGATGGAGGGAGAGGGTTGTTAAAATAATAGAAAGTGAGAGAGAAACAGACAACAAGAAAGTGACAGAGAAAAGGATAGCGAGAGAGAGAGAGAGAGAGAGAGAGAGAGAGAGAGAGAGAGAGAGAGAGAGAGAGAGAGAGAGAGAGAGAGAGAGAAACAGGAAATGAGATATCCACTGGTCTAATGCATATGGATGGAGATGTAGTGTACAATAATTCTGTCAGTGTCATCATAGCCAGTGTCATAGCCAGTGTCTTGGCCCACAAAGCCCTTGTTGTTCCCAGTGACAGTAGAAAATACACAATGAACCATTCTGTTTGTGATTGTTCTCACTCTCTTCTGCTTTCTCTCTGAGCAATCACAAGCTGTCACTGTCTACACTGCCACGCTAGGCTAGGTGTTACAAAACAGTGGAAATGGAATCATGTTTCGCAATCCTGATCGACCCGGAGTCTTGAGGATGAACTGTGAGAAGAATAGAAAATCTATGCTACTATGGATTTATGCTATTTTATTCTACTGTTGAGGCCTATTATATTGGTTTCAGCTGTTATGCCAGTCCAATATGCATTAATATACTAATACTAACTACTACTTAAACAAATTCCAAGTGAATACATCCAGCATGAAGATGTTTTCTTTTTAGATGTGGCTTTTTGGTGAATGATAGTCAGTTGTGACATGTAAAGCTGGGCAACATAGCAGCACAAAGCTTATATCCTGCGTTTGGCCCTGTCCGGGGGTATCGTCGGACGGGGCCACAGTGTCTCCCGACCCCTCCTGTCTCAGCCTCCAGTATTTATGCTACAGCAGTTTATGTGTCGGGGTGCTGTGTCTGTTATATCTGTAGTATTTCTCCTCTCTTATCCGGTGTCCTGTGTGAATTTGAGCATGCTCTCTCTAATTCTCTCTCTCTTTTTCCTAGCCACCGCGCTTTTACACCTGCATCGCTTGGGGTTTTAGGCTGGGTTTCTGTACAGCACTCTGTGACATCAGCTGATGTAAGAAGGGCTTTATTAATACATTTGATTTGATTTGATTGGTTATACTGAAAGTCTGCTATGCAAAGCCCTGGGCCAGACCAGGGAAAGAAACCCTGTTTGATGTGATCTCTTTTAAAGGACCAAAACCTACTCATCTCAAATATCACTTTTACAGAGAATGTAGGCTATAGGAAAGTGACATGACAGTATCAGTTATTATTACACAGGTAGGCTACTCTTCATGACACACACTATTACACATGAGATGAGATGAGTCAAAGATGAGACGTTTAAATTTGGTGCCGAAGGCCATTCATTTAACATAAAAAGATAAATATGTATAAATATCATATTAAATAACTCAACTCTTACAATTCTTTTGACCCAGGAGAATTTGTGTTGCAAACTATTAAATTAAGGGAGTTATTGAGCTCTAAAGTGTCAAAATGTCCTTCAGTGTAACTGTCCGGGTTAAAATTCTAATGACAAAAGTGTTTTTAAAACATAAAAATATAAATGAACACCCATGGCATAATTGTGTTAGTGTTTGCAACAATATATAGAATAATGGGCAACATACTGTATCTAAAAAAATATTAAAAACTTGAATAACTTTTGTCTGGACTTTTGCGTTTCATCAATGTCATTCAGTATCAGGTAAAAAGCCATTTTAAAGCATATCACATGACGGTAATGTGACAGTGTGTGTCATCACAAAGAAGACCCTCTATCAATGTGATGAGGTGAGTAAATCTCTCTGAAATATTTGATGATTTCACCTTTTCACCCTCTAGTAACCTTGTACCAAAAACGCATGTCCTTCAGTACAACACAGAAAACATACTTTTAATGTTATTATTTTATAAAAATCTATATTAAATATGAAAAGTAAGGATAATCTTTATAGGTCAAGGTCATTATTTTATTTCAGTGGCCAAGGAATTGCCTGTTAAATTTGTTTACGTATGAAAATCATCCTTCAGTATCACGCTTTTGTCTTTCAGCACAACAAAAGTTTCATGTTATACCACAGTGTCACCTGTTATGCTGAATGACAGTAGCTTTGTTATCCCATGTTTTCACTAGTTTACAACATTTAATCATTTAATTTAATTCATAATTAATTCATATTTAATTGTTGTATGACTACTGAATATTATCATTTAAAACTATTTCATGGCATTTCAGGGTATTTTCAAAGCACATTATCTTTATACTGTAGATGCCGCTGTCTAATAAGGAGAAGGCTGCACGACACAGACAAAATTTTAACGCAGACCCAGTTGCTAGTGAGAAAAGACTAGCCAGAAGAAAAGCAAGGTATTGTTTTCATGGTTGCATGCTACTGTCAGAAACAGAATAGGATATAATAGGATATAAAGCTGGGTGGATAACGCTGAACATTAAGTTGCACTATTACACTGTAGTTAATGTTTTATTGCAATGCAGTTAAGGTATAACTGATGGATTATATTAGTTAATGTAATATTACACACACACACACACAATTATGGATTAAAAATGGATTATGAATTATATTAGTTAACAGCTGCTTCATATTTGATGCAAATTATGGAAAAATTAGACTGTACAAGTTTAAATCGAAGTAGTTTGATGGGCATTTTATGTAGCTATTTTACCAGTTACAGTGTAACAATGCATAATTACAACATTATTACATAATAGTTAATTGTGTAATAATGCAACTTAATGCAACATAAAGTGTTGTCGCGGGCTCAAATTATAGTAAAGTGATTATTATTAACATTAGCAATGAAATAGTAAAAAAACATGTTTGAGAGAGAAAGGGAGAGGGAGTTGATTTAACTTTTAAACTTTGATTAAGTGTTATCATTGTATAGCCTACTATTAATAGACTACTAATAACATTTAATGGATGCGAATCCTATTCTGTGCCAGTGTCATTCAGGGTAACAAAATATTGTCATACAGTAAAACACCAGTATTTTATATTAAAATACAATAACTTTGTTTTGTTGACTCAGAGAGACAAAAACAAATCTCAAAGGATGAAGTTAAAGATATTTTCATAGATTTTAGATTTTTTTTGCAGTGTAAGGCAGGAAGTTTTTGTAAAAAACCTTCAACAAATTTTGAGTTGTATCCGTGATGTGTCAAATATGTGGTATTCAAAATAAAATAATGTCCTTTTTTCTGGGTAGTTATATTTCTGCCAGTCTAAGCATGGATATATAAGCTTGTGATTATGAAAAATGGGCATAAAATTATATATTTTAAAAAAACACTTAGTGTTATACTGAATTGCATTTTACTAGGGTACATTCATATGAATCACAACAAAAATGAATTATTGGCTTTATTCTTGAATATAACTAATATAAGGGCATAGGTGACACTCCAATGAACATAAAAAAAGCCTTTTAGAGAATTGTAATTGCTGTATTATTTTTCTTCTACTTTGAAAACCTTATACGTCTTTGACCCAGATACTAATATATCCATTTCCTACATAAACACAGCATAAGGCAGTGATGTCAAATATCCAGAGGCTCCACATAACAGACTTTCATTATAACCAATCAATGGGTGTTGTTTAGTCCAGTGATTCTCAACTGGATTCTCAAAAAGAAAATCTAGATTGCCGATTATTTTTCGCAATGAAAATATTGGGAAATACTGAGACAATCTGGTTCAATTTGGGTCCCGAGGCAAAACCAGTTGAGAACCCTTGGTTTAGTCTGTATGTCTGCTACAGGAGACACAGTGAGCTTCCTCTCGGGAGAGCAGTATTATGTTATATGGTCTCTGTCCACCACATCACCATAATATCTACATATTTCACCAAAATGACACAATAACACGGCATGGCAGTATCAATAACATTATCACACACAGGCTCAGTGAACCTGCACAGGATATTTATAGATTGATATGAGGGAACAGTGGGAATACTGGTAACTGCCAAAATAAAGGAAACACCTGAGTAAATGAGGGTTCTGGGCTGGCGGCTCTTTTATGGTGTGGAGGTGCATTTTCCTGGCATGGTTTAGGTCCTCTCAATCCCTTAGGTGGCAAGGTAAACACCAATAAATACACAGCCTTTCTGAGTGATCACCTTCAACCTATGGTTAATCATTTCTATCCTGATGGGAGTGGTCTCTTCAAATCAAATCAAATTTTATTTGTCACATACACATGGTTAGCAGATGTTAATGCGAGTGTAGCGAAATGCTTGTGCTTCTAGTTCCGACCATGCAGTAGTATCTAACAAGTAATCTTCCAGGATGACAATACCCCCATCCAACTGAACACTTATGGGAGGTTCTGAAGAGGTGCCTGAGTTTTTCACCACCATCAGCAAAACACAAAATTATGGAATTTTTCGTATAGTGTCACCTCCAGACACTTGTAGAATCTATGCCAAGGTTCATTGAAGCTGATCTGTCTTGGGGTGACCCAACACCCTGTTAAGACACTTTATTTTGGTGTTTCCTTTATTTTGGCAGTTCCCTTTATATCACAGTGTGAAAGCAGTGTTACCAAGACAGAGTGCTTTGTGTTGTATTGTCCTGGACTGAACAGTCTGTTCTTGTACTGATATATGTAACTCTAGTTCTTTGACTGGCCAGACAGTTTCTGACAGGCACTAGAATTGTCATAGTTGAACACAATGGGTACAAATAAAACAATTTGTTTTGAAGATGGAAAACAGTCTTGTAATCCAATCAATTCAAATCAAATTGTATTTGAACACAACAGATGTAGACCTTACAGTGAAATGCTTACTTACAAGCCCTTAACCAACATTAAAGTGTTAAGAAAGTATTTACTCAAATAAACTGAAGTAAAAAATGTATAAATAAAACAATGTATTCATTTTTTAATAAAAAATAAGAAAATAGAAAAATAACAAATAATTAAAGAGCAACAATAAAATAACAGTATGGATGATATATACAGAGGGTATCGGTACAGAGTCAATGTGCGGGGGCACAGGTTAGTCGAGATAATTGAGGTAATATGTACATAATTGAGGTCAATGCAAATAGTCCGGGTAGCCATTTGATTAGCTGTTCAACAGTCTTATGGCTTGGGTGTAGAAGCTGTTAAAAAGCCTTTTGGGCCTAGACTTGGCGCTCCGGTACCGCTTTCCTTGCTGTAGCAGAGAGAACAGTCTATGACTAGGGTGGCTGGAGTCTTAGGCCATTTTTAGGCCCTTCCTCTGACACCGTCTGGTATAGAGGTCCTGGATGGCAGGAAGCTTGGCCCCAGTGATGTACTGGGCTGTACGCACTACCCACTGTAGTGCCATGCGGTCGGAGGCCGAGAAGTTGCCATACCAGGCGGTGGTGCAACCAGTCAATATGCTCTCGATGGGGCAGCTGTATAACTTTTTGAGGATCTGAGGACCCATGACAAATCTTTTCAGTCTCCTGAGGGTGAATAGGCGTTATTGTGCCCTCTTCACGACTGTCTTGGTGTGTTTGGACCATGATAGTTCGTTGGTGATGTGGACGCCAAGGAACTTTAAGCGCTCAACCTGCTCCACTACAGCCCTGTCGATGAGAATGCTCAGCCCTCCTTTTCCTGTAGTCCACGATCATCTCCTTTGTCTTAATGTTATGAGCTATAGGCTACGTGTGTACAGGAATGTAAAGGAAAACTGATCGTTACGTTATCATAACGGTCCTAATATACAGTACCAGTCAAAAGTTTGGACACACCTCCTCATTCATGGGTTTTTCTTTATTTTTGCTATTTTCTACATTGTAGAATAATAGAGAAGACATCAAAACTATGAAATAACACATGGAATCATGTAGTAACCAAAAAACAAATCTAAATATATTTTAGATTTTAGATTCTTCAAAGTAGCCACCCTTTGCCTTGATGAAAGGTTTGCACACTCTTGACATTTTCTCAACCAGCTTCAACTGGAATGCTTTTCCAACAGTCTTGAAGGAGTTCCCACATTTGCCGACGACTTTTTGGCTGCTTTTTTTCACTCTCCGGTCCAACTCATCCCAAACATCTCAATTGGGTTGAGGTCGGGTGATTGTGGAGACCAGGTCATCTGATGCAGCCCTCCATCACTCTCCTTCTTGGTCAAGTAGCCCTTACACAGCGTGGAGGTGTGTTGGGTCATTGTCCCACTAAGCGCAAACCACATGGGATGGTGTAACGCTGCAGAAATCTGTGGTAACCATGCTAGTTAAGTCTGCCTTGAATTCTAAATAAATCACTGACAGTGTCACCAGCGAAGCACCCCCACACCATCACACCTCCTCCTCCATACTTCACGGTTGGAACCACACATGCAGAGATCATTCATTCACCTACTCTGCGTCTCACAAAGACACAGCGGTTGGAATCAAAAATCGCAAATTTGGACTCATCAGACCCAAGGATAGATTTCCACCGGTCTAATGTCCATTGCTTGTGTTTCTTGGCCCAAGAAAGTCTCTTCTTATTATTGGTGTCCTTTAGTAGTGGTTTCTTTGCAGGAATTCGACCATGAAGGCCCGATTCACGCAGTCTGTTCTGAAAAGTTGATGTTGAGATGTGTCTGTTACTTGAACTCTGTGAAGCATTTATTTGGGCTGCAATCTGAGGTGCAGTTAACTCTAATGAATTTATCCTCTGGTAACTCTGGGTCTTCCTTTCATGTGGCGGTCATCATGAGAGCCAGTTTCAACATAGCACTTGATGGTTTTTGTGACTGCACTTGAAGAAACTTTAAAAGTTCTTGAAATGTTCCTAACCTTCATGTCTTAAAGTAATGATGGATTTATTTTTGCTTATTTGAGCTGTCTTTTACCAAATAGCGCTATGTTCTGTATACCACCCCTACCTTGTCATAACATAACAGATTGGCTCAAATGCATTAAGAAGGAAAGAAATTCCACAAATTAACTTTTAACAAGGCACACCTGTTAATTGAAATTCATTCCAGGTTGACTGACTACCTCATAAAGCTGGTTGAGAGAATGCCAAGAGTGTGCAAAGCTGTCATCAAGGCAAAGGGTAGCTACTTTGAAGAATCTCAGATATAAAATAGATTTTGATTTGTTTAACACTTTTTTGGTTACTACATGATTACGTGTGTGTTATTTATTCGTTTTGATTATGAAAATAGTAAAAAAAAAATTTAAACTGAATGAGTAGGTGTGTCCAAACTTTTGACTGGTACTGTATGTGTAGGAGGCATAATTAAGAGGCCTAGTTCTGGAACATAATTCAAATCAAAGACCAACTGACACAGAATGACTACATACGAAGGTAACCTGGGCTAACACTAAAAACACAGACGCCGGTGCCATAAGAATAAAATGCTCGAAGGGTTTCATTACCCAAGTTACACTGATAAAAGTGTTATGTTCTGTGATAGTACTAATCACGCATATTGTATTTCCCTAGGAAGGACACTCTGGCCTTGTGACATCATACAGTCATCTAAAACAAGCTGAAAACTGAATGAATAGGCCTACTACAAGTGAAGTAAGATATATAAAGACGGTAAAACAGGGTCCCCTTCAAAAGAATAATCCCCATGAGATGATGTAAATCTTTAGAGGTTTGTGTAAAACAGATGTTGTGCTAGTCACCAAGTTTTGAATGTCTCCAGAGGTACGGGCTGGAGGACAGGCTGGTGAGTGTGTTTGGACTGTCTCCAGAGATACGGGCTGGAGGACAGGCTGGTGAGTGTGTTTGGACTGTCTCCAGAGATACGGGCTGGAGGACAGGCTGGTGAGTGTGTTTGGACTGTCTCCAGAGATACGGGCTGGAGAACAGGCTGGTGAGTGTGTTTGGACTGTCTCCAGAGGTATGGGCTGGAGGACAGGCTGGTGAGTGTGTTTGGACTGTCTCCAGAGATACGGGCTGGAGAACAGGCTGGTGAGTGTGTTTGGACTGTCTCCAGAGGTATGGGCTGGAGGACAGGCTGGTGAGTGTGTTTGGACTGTCTCCAGAGATACGGGCTGGAGAACAGGCTGGTGAGTGTGTTTGGACTGTCTCCAGAGGTACGGGCTGGAGGACAGGCTGGTGAGTGTGTTTGGACTGTCTCCAGAGGTACCGGCTGGAGAACAGGCTGGTGAGTGTGTTTGGACTGTCTCCAGAGATACGGGCTGGAGGATAGGCTGGTGAGTGTGTTTGGACTGTCTCCAGAGATACGGGCTGGAGAACAGGCTGGTGAGTGTGTTTGGACTGTCTCCAGAGGTATGGGCTGGAGGACAGGCTGGTGAGTGTGTTTGGACTGTCTCCAGAGGTACCGGCTGGAGAACAGGCTGGTGAGTGTGTTTGGACTGTCTCCAGAGATACGGGCTGGAGGACAGGCTGGTGAGTGTGTTTGGACTGTCTCCAGAGGTACCGGCTGGAGAACAGGCTGGTGAGTGTGTTTGGACTGTCTCCAGAGATACGGGCTGGAGAACAGGCTGGTGAGTGTGTTTGGACTGTCTCCAGAGATACGGGCTGGAGGACAGGCTGGTGAGTGTGTTTGGACTGTCTCCAGAGGTATGGGCTGGAGGACAGGCTGGTGAGTGTGTTTGGACTGTCTCCAGAGGTACCGGCTGGAGAACAGGCTGGTGAGTGTGTTTGGACTGTCTCCAGAGATACGGGCTGGAGGACAGGCTGGTGAGTGTGTTTGGACTGTCTCCAGAGGTATGGGCTGGAGGACAGGCTGGTGAGTGTGTCTCTTTAATAGATGTAGGCCTTCATATTTCATCTGCACAGACATGTTAAAGATGGAATCTACAGTAGAGGAATCAGCGCCCCTGTCCGCCCCACGGCCGTTGTTATTGTTTTTGTTGACGAAGTGGAGGTGAGGGGCTTGCCCTTTGTGCTGTTGTCTGTGCCCAATAATGCTTGTACCATGTTTTGTGCTGCTACCATGTTGTGCTGCTGCCATGTTGTGTTGCTACCCTGTTGTTGTCATGTTGTGTTTCTACCATGCTGTGTTGTCATGTGTTGCTGCCATGCTGTGTTGTTGTCTTAGGTCTCTCTTTATGTAGTGTTGTCTCTCTTGTCGTGATGTGTGTTTTGCCTACATTTTTATTTTTAATCCCAGCCCACGAACCCGCAGGAGGCCTTACAGTGAGGGAAAAAAGTATTTGATCCCCTGCTGATTTCGTACGTTTGCCCACTGACAAAGAAATGATCAGTCTATAATTTTAATGGTAGGTTTATTTGAACAGTGAGAGACAAAATAACAACAAAGTATTTGATCCCCTGCTGATTTTGTACGTTTGCCCACTGACAAAGAAATTATCAGTCTATAATTTTAATGGTAGGTTTATTTGAACAGTGAGAGACAGAATAACAACAAATAAATACAGAAAAACACGTGAAAATCTTTATAAATTGATTTGCATTTTAATGAGGGAAATAAGTACCCCTCTGCAAAACATGACTTAGTACTTGGTGACAAAACCCTTGTTGGCAATCACAGAGGTCAGACGTTTCTTGTAGTTGGCCACCAGGTTTGCACATATCTCAGGAGGGATTTTGTCCCACTCCTCTTTGCAGATCTTCTCCAAGTCATTAAGGTTTCGAGGCTGACGTTTGGCATCTCAAACCTTCAGCTCCCTCCACAGATTTTCTATGGGATTAAGGTCTGGAGACTGGCTAGGCCACTCCAGGACCTTAATGTGCTTCTTCTTGAGCCACTACTTTGTTGCCTTGGCCGTGTGTTTTGGGTCATTGTCATGCTGGAATACCCATCCACAACCCACTTTCAATGCCCTGGCTGAGGGAAGGAGGTTCTCACCCAAGATTTGATGGTACATGGCCCCGTCCATCGTCCCGTTGATGCGGTGAAGTTGTCCTGTCCCCTTAGCAGAAAAACACCCCCAAAGCATAATGTTTCCACCTCCGTATTTGACGGTGGGGATGGTGTTCTTGGGGTCATAGGCAGCATTCCTCTTCCCCTAAACACGGCGAGTTGAGTTTATGCCAAAGAGCTCCATTTTGGTCTCATCTGACCACAACACTTTCACCCAGTTGTCCTCTGAATCATTCAGATGTTCATTGGCAAACTTCAGATGGGCATGTATATCTGCTTTCTTGAGCAGGGGGACCTTGTGGGCGCTGCAGGATTTCAGTCCTTCCCGGCGTAGTGTGTTACCAATTGTTTTCTTGGTGACTATGGTCCCAGCTGCCTTGAGATCATTGACAAGATCCTCCCGTGTAGTTCTAGGCTGATTCCTCACCGTTCTCATGATCATTGCAACTCCACGAGGTGAGATCTTGCATGGAGCCCCAGGCCGAGGAAGATTGACAGTTCTTTTGTGTTTCTTCCATTTGCGAATAATCACACCAACTGTTGTCACCTTCTCACCAAGCTGCTTGGCGATGGTCTTGTAGCCCATTCCAGCCTTGTGTAGGTCTACAATCTTGTCCCTGACATCCTTGGAGAGCTCTTTGGTCTTGGCCATGCTGGTGAGTTTGGAATCTGATTTATTGATTGCTTCTGTGGACAGGTGTCTTTTATACAGGTAACAAACTGAGATTAGGAGCACTCCCTTTAAGAGTGTGCTCCTAATCTCAGCTCGTTACCTGTATGAAAGACACCTGGGAGCCAGAAATCTTTCTGATTGAGAGGTGGTCAAATACTTATTTCCCTCATTAAAATGCAAATCAATTTATAACATTTTTCACATTTTGGTTGTTATTCTGTCTCCCACTGTTCAAATAAACCTACCATTAAAATTATAGACTGATCATTTCTTTGTCAGTGGGCAAACGTACAAAATCAGCAGGGGATCAAATACTTGTTTCCCTCACTGTATGCCTTTTGGTAGGCCGTCATTATGAATACTGTAACGCCCAGTCCTGGGTTTTCAGGCTGGAGCGCTTTTGGGTTCATTTTGGTTTAGGGGTTTTCACAGTTCTATGGTGTCTAGTTCTATGTTGTTAATGGCCCTCCCACCAGAGGCAGCTGAGTCTCGTTGTCTCTAATTGGGAACCATTTATATGTTTGGGGATTGCACCTAGTTTCGTGGGTTATTGTTCATGTCATGTTTATGTTAGGCTTCTTCGTGTTCGGTCGGGTTCTTGTCTAGTTAGGTTTCTACAGTCATGTCTAGTTAGGTTTCTCCGTGTTTCACTTAGATTTCGCCATTCATGTTTAGGTTTAGAGTTCTGTGTTCGTGTTTTAGGATTTAGCGTTAGGGCTCACGCCTGTTTCTTCGCTTATTGTTTTGTTTTTCGCTTCTGTCCCGTGTGTTATAATTAAATCATGTATTCTGGCTACATCGCTATGCCTTGGTCTGTCCGTCCGGAAGATAATCATGACAGAATAACCCACCAGCAAAAGACCAAGCAGCGAGAGACTCGGGAGTGCTGACCAGGGAGGACCTCATCGGATCTCGCCTGGCACGGAGGTCCGTAAGGCAGCCCCCAAGAAACTTTTGGGGCACACGAGAGGTTGGCCGGTTCAGGAGGGACTCTGAGCCAACCCTCGTGCTTTATGGAGAGAGCGCTGGGGAGAGCGTCGCAGCTTAAGGGAGGCCGTGCTATGCAGTGTTGGCGCACGGTTTCCTATAGGGATCCAGAGGCCGGTGCGAGTGATTCCCGCCCACTCATCAGTCGGGCGAAAAGAAGGGTTCAGCCAATAAGAGTGGTGCCATCGCTGCGCACTAAGTCCCTGGTGCGTCTCCTGGGACCCGGATATCCTGCTCCAGTTCCGTAGCGGTGTCTCCGTACGTGTCCGCAGCCCAGTGCGAGATCCCAGCGCCACTCATTGGTCGGGCCGAGGTCTGTGTGCTACCTGGGAGAGTGGTGCCAGCTCTCAAGAGCCAGGCCTCCAGTGCGCCTTTTGGGCCCATGTTATCCTGTGGTCTTACGGGCAGAATCTCCGGTACGTATCCACAGCCCAGTCCGAGATTCCAGCCCACTCACCCATGAGACCAGGGTTAGTGAGCTAGCTGGAGGTATGGTGTCGGCTCTCCATATCAGGTCCCCGGTCCGGGCGGAGGTTTCTACACGCCCAGTCCCTGCTCCACGCCCGAGACCCCTGTTCCACGCTCCGAGACCCCTGTTCCACGCCCGAGATCCCTGTTCCACGCCCGAGATCCCTGTTCCACGTTCCAAGATCCCTGTTCCACGCTTCCAAGATCCCTGTTCCACGCCTCCAAGATCCCTGTTCCGCTCCAAGATCCCTGTTCCGCTGCTCCAAGATCCCTGTTCCGTGTTCCAAGATCCCAGTCCGTGTAGTGGTGTCTACATCGCCCAGTCCCTGCTCCACGCACTCCAGCTCCCGCGTATGCTCAGAGAGTCCAGCACGCCCTGCCCGGCCCCGCACTCAAGCTCCCTGTGGCCCGAGAGTCCAGCACGCCCTGTTCCGCCCGCTCAAGGCACCAAGCCCCCGCGCGCCCGAGAGTCCAGCACGCCTGTTCCGGCCCGCGCACCCAGCTCCACGTGCGCCTCCGAGAGTCCAGCACGCCCTGTCCCGGCCCGCGCACCAAGCTCCCCGTGCGTTCAGAGAGTCCAGCACGCCCTGTCCCGGCCCGCGCACTAAGCTCCCCCGCATGCGCTCAGAGAGTCCAGCACGCCCTGTCCCGGCCCGGCACCAAGCTCCCCGCGCGCTCAGAGAGTCCAGCACGCCTGTCCCGGCCCGCGCACCAAGCTCCCCCGTGCGCTCAGAGAGTCCAGCACGCCCTGTCCCGGCTCCGCGCACCAAGCTCCCCTGCAAGGCTCAGAGAGTCCAGTACGACCAGTTCCTGCTCCACGCACCAGAGTCCCAGTGAGCATCACGAGTCCAGTACTGCCAGTTCCTGCTCCACGCACCAGCGCCCCAGTGAGCATCACAAGTCCAGTACGACCAGTTCCTGCTCCACGCACTCAGAGTTCCAGTGAGCATCACAAGTCTAGTACGACACCAGTTCCTGCTCCACGCACCAGAGTTCCAGTGAGCATCACAAGTCCAGTACTGCCAGTTCCTGCTCCACGCACCAGAGTTCCAGTGAGCATCAAGTCCAGTACTGCCAGTTCCTGCTCCACGCACCAGAGTTCCAGTGAGCATCACGAGTCCGATAGGGCCAGCTTCTGCTCCACGCACCAGAGTTCCTAGAAAGGGTCCAGGGCCTCCCGGTGCGTGACATCAGACCAGCACGGCCAGCACCGGAGCCCTCACCTGGGACAAAAGGAACTCCACCCCAGATCCCCCACAGATTTTTAAGGTCCGAGTCCGCGCCTTTGGGTACTTGCAACGCCCAGTCCTGGGTTTTCAGGCTGGAGCGCTTTGGGTTCATTTGGTTTAGGGGTTTTCACAGTTCTATGGTGTCTAGTTCTATGTTGTTAATGGCTCCCAATTAGAGGCAGCTGAGTCTCGTTGTCTCTAATTGGGAACCATTTATATGTTTGGGGATTGCACCTTAGTTTCGTGGGTTATTGTTCATGTCATGTTTATGTTAGGCTTTTCGTGGTTCGGGTCGGGTTCTTGTCTAGTTAGGTTTCTACAGTCATGTCTAGTTAGGTTTCTCCGTGTTTCACTTAGATTTCGCCATTCATGTTTAGGTTTAGAGTTCTGTGTTCGTGTTTTAGGATTTAGCGTTAGGGCTCACGCCTGTTTCTTCGCTTTATTGTTTTGTTTTCGTTCTGTCCCGTGTGTTATAATTAAATCATGTATTCTGGCTACATCGCTGCGTCTTGGTCTGTCCGTCCGGAAGATAATCATGACAAATACGAATTTGTTCCTAACTGACTTTCCTAGTTAAATAAAGGTTAAATAAATAAAACTAACGACTAGCACAACTTGTTTTACACAAACCTATATAGACGTGCATTTATGTCAACGTGTGCCTGCCTGCTGTGTGTGTGTGTGTGTGTGTGTGTGTGTGTGTGTGTGTGTGTGTGTGTGTGTGTGTGTGTGTGTGTGTGTGTGTGTGTGTGTGTGTGTGTGTTTGTCACATGACCGGAAAAGTGATTTCTGATGTATAACGAACTCCTTCTGTTTCTCATCCTATTATCTGTCCATCTGATTCTCTGTCTCTATTCCTCATTTCATCTTTCTGCAAGTGCTGGATTTTCACCCCCAGTATAATACCATTTTGCTATTTCCTTTTGCAATACATCCCTCCATTTTACTGTGATGCCTTTCGAGGGTCTTGAACCTCACTATTTCTAACATTTCTCATTTCCCATCAGTCCTGTTAGTCAATATAGAGCTGTCAACTGTAAGTGGTGTTATTGTGAAATGGAAACGTCTATGAGCAACAAGGGCTCAGCCGCAAAGCAGTAAGCCGCACAAGCTCACAGAACGGGACCGCTGACTGCTGAAGATCCTAGCATGTAAAGATTGTCTGTCCTCGGTTGCAACACTCACTACTGAGTTCCAAACTGCCTCTGGAAGCGACGTCAGCACAATAACTGATTGTCGGGAGCTTCATGAAATGGGTTTCCATGGCGGAGCAGTCACACACAAGCCTAAGATCACGATGCGCAATGCCAAGTGTCAGCTGGAGTGGTGTAAAGCTTACAGCCATTGAACTCTGGAGCAGTGGAAACGCGTTCTCTGGAGTGATGAATCACGCTTCACCATCTGCCAGTCTGACGGATTAATCTGGGTTTGGCGCATGCCAGGAGATCGCTACCTGCCCGAATGCATAATGCCAACTGTAAAGTTTGGTGGAGGACGAATAATGGTCTGGGGCTGTTTTTCATGGTTCGGGCTAGGCTCCTTTGTTCCAGTGAAGGGAAATCTTAACACTACAGCATACAACTTTGTGGCAACAGTTTGGGGAAGGCCCTTTCCTGTTTCAACATGACAATGCCCCGTGCACAAAGCGAGGTCCATACAGAACTGGTTTATCGAGATCGGTGTGGAAGAACTTGACTGGCCTGCACAGAGGCCTGACCTCAACCCCATCGAACACCTTTGGAATGGGCCATTAGTGAGGTCGGGCCAGGCCTAATCGACCCAACATCAGGGCCCAACCTCACTAATGCTCTTGTGGCTGAAAAGAAGTCCCCGCAGCAATTTTCCAACATCTAGTGGAAAGCCTTCCCAGAAGAGCGGAGGCTGTTCTAGCAGCAAAGGGGGGACCAACTCCATATTAATGCCCATGATTTTGGAATGAGATGTTCGACGAGCAGGTGTCCAAATACTTTTGGTCATGTAGTGTAACAACATGGTCAGTGAGTGACATGCTATTGGCAAGGAGCTCAATTTCACATCAGCGGTTGCTAGGAAAGTCTCATTGCCTAACAGCCATAAAGAAGAGAAAGACAACCAACAGTGTGCAACCTGTTTCAAAATGCAAGACATGTTGTAGCTAGGCAACCATATGAAGAAGCATCTGGTAACAATAAGCATCCCATCCATATGCATTTTAGAGCAGTTTAAGAGTGTAATCATGAATAAGTTAGCAGTGTTGTTAGGGGCTCTTTATGTAAGTGATAGAGAATAAGGAAAGCCGTGTGTTGCTAAGTCAATGTATGGAGATCTGAGGTCACAGGGTTCATCATGGGGTGTCTGATGGTCAATCTAGGCCTAATGGACAATCTCTACATGCTACTGTTTACAAGGGCTTATAACTCTATCCCTCTGTCACACCCTTACCATTACTATTGCTCCCTCTATCATCTGACTCTTTCTGCTCCTTTCTCTCACCTCACACATACTTTCCTATACCCCCCTCCCTTACTACATATCACTCTCTCTTCCCTCATTCTGTCTGACTCTCCTAGTCCTACATGCAGGTACAGGCCAGAGAATAAAACAGACCCGCTCAAGTTCAGACACGCCACCTGTATCTGTAGCTTCCGCCAATGCCCTTTCTCCTACTCTATCCCCCCCCTCTCTCTCTCTCTCTTTCCTCTCTCTCTTTCCTCTCTCCTCTCCCACTTCCCTTCCACCCCAGCCCCTGTTCTTCTACATGCCATAGAGGAAA
This sequence comes from Brachymystax lenok tsinlingensis, assembly GCA_030435695.1. NCBI lineage: Eukaryota > Metazoa > Chordata > Actinopteri > Salmoniformes > Salmonidae > Brachymystax > Brachymystax lenok. The sequence continues at coordinate 53,611,800 of CM059789.1, forward strand.
AGTAGTGTTTACCTGTCTTCTTCTTGTAAATACCATTCTCTGACTGACTCATTAAAGGTAGGGAGACATAGACAGGGAGGGGAAAACACATTGCTCTACTCTTCTTCAAGAAACAGTGGTGGTGGATGAGGAATGTTTATGAAATAGTCACCAGAGATACATTAATGTATAATGTTCAAAGAGGTGGAGGAGAAGAGTAGTAGTAGAAATACTGTTGCACAACTGTAATTGCAACAACAACAAAAAGAAGCAATATGAAAAAATGAATGAAATCATATGATGCAATCAGTAACTCTGTGAGAAGACCAATACTCGACTTGGGCAGTAGCTCACCAGAGCTGAGTACCAGCACCTCAAGATTACTACTGCTTGAGTTCCTGCACCTTTTATAGAATATTTTTTCTCAAAGGTATTGTGGAGTTCCTGCACCTAAATATAAATAGTACCAGCACCCAAAATTAGTACCAGCACCTATTTCAGTCCAAGTCAAGCACGGGAGAATACTAGATGTGAGAAAATGTGAGAAAAGAGAAGATGACAGACCTAATGTGTTGCTTACCTTCCCATCTTCCATATTCTCCATCTTGAATTATGTTTCACAGAGAAAAATAAAAACAGAAGCATTTTAATACATTAGAAGTGATGAACTAAAACAACTGAAACACATCAAGCCTAGCAGCTGCATAGACAGCAGAGTATATTTTACCTGTGGATGCACAAATTCAACCTCTACTGTACAGTAGACTATCTGGCTTGAGCAGCAAAAGACATGATGATAAAACCCTTCCTCGTCTTCTTCCTTCCTCTCTCATCTCACTATCAGTTTCAACTCTAATTTTCAAATGAGAAAGAAATCAACGTTTCCCTAGACCCCACTAATTCTGTCAGAGCGTCCTCCTGTTGACTACTATTGACTAAAGTCTATAAATAAATCTATGTCTATAAATACATCCCTTCTCATTCTAAATGAACAAATACAAATGTTGGCTAACTTCACAATAGTAAAATGATATAGGCTATTTTACCGTAATTCCTGTTTGGTGCCAAATTGGTTATCGTATCTCCCTTTAGTCCGTTATCTAGAACTGTATGCTAAGAAGAAATGTTCAGCACTTGCTCCCCTCACTCTCTCGTCACCGACTTATATACGATAGTGGCACAAGTCTGTCCGCACGTTCCCTAGCTTTGCCGACATCCTACGCGCCCTGGTCATCTCTGGTCATGCTTGCTCCTACACGTAAAAGCGCACGTGTTTTTTACCAAATCATTGCGCTCGTGGGGCATTTAAGCCCTGAACAGAGCCTGACAGGCAGCAGGATCCTGTCTGAGAGAACGTTCGACGAGAGTGTAGGCTGGTTGGGAGTTGTGCCACTGCTCATTCTCTCAAAATGTCGGCGCCTGTAGAAGACACATTTTCGAGTTGAGCAGGACGATTATGAGATGGAGTTACATCGGGATTCCACCAGGCCGCTAGCAAAGCCAGGAGGAGAAAAATATTGGGACAGGGACACGGAAAGGTGGATTTCGAAGGAGGAATGGAGGAGGAAAAAGAGGAAGAAGAGGTTGAAGACAATGAGGAAAGCAGAGGCTGAATTAGAATTTGATGAAGATGGTGTGTAGAAGAAGTCTGGGGTCAAGTCCATCCATAAACTCGCCCCCCCATATTTGTCTGATCTCCTCCAGGGTCCAACTTCCACCCGCTCCCTTAGATCTTCTTCCTCCATACACCTGTCTGTCCCCCCCGCCCGTCTCACCACTATGGGGAGCAGAGCATTCAGCCGCTCTGCTCCCCGTCTCTGGAACTCATTACCATCCCAACTCAGAAACATTGATTCATTTTCCCATTTCAAATCACAACTCAAAACACACCTGTTTAAAACTGCCTATCTCACTTGACGTCAACTGCTCTGCTTCTTTTGTTGTTTTTAATGCTGTTCTATGCTTTTAAATGTCTTATGTTTCCCTGTACGGTGTCCTTGAGTGTCAAGAAAGGCGCCTTAAATAAAATGTATTATTATTATTATTAAGTACAAACAGAGCGCGCTGTCCACCATACCGAGTTCTGGACGTGAACTGGAAGTGAATGAGGGAGATTTAAGTGAGGTGGAAGGTGTGGTGAGGATCTCGGAACCTGAGCCTTGCATTGATGGACATGGTTATGATAAAGATGAGTTTTGATTAGATTCTTGGAGAAAGTGGATCCAGGCCTTTTGCTGGACAAATCATTTTGCTCGTGCTGGTGCTGCAGATGGATATATCCGCCAATACAGGACTATTAAAGGCCCAGTGCACTAATTTTGTGGACCAAAATTTTTTTACATTTGTATTTTTTATTCAGATTTTTCATGGGGTGCTGCTGCACCCTCAGCACCCCTACTTCCAGTGGTATGCCTGTGAGTAGTAGATCTGTGCCAGCACAGAGGAATAGGCCAAGGAGTGATATATGCTTCAGTAAGGTGGGCTTTTTAGCGTTCATAGCAATGGTTATCAACTGTACCTCAGAAATGGAATGTCAATCACAAAAAATAGATGCTGTGGTGGCAGCTGCAGTACTTGGGTGTACGAGATTTGACTTCTGAAGAGTTAGAGAGCGTGTTGTGAGGTGGTGTCCTGTCCTCCCAGACCGTTGGCATGGTACAGGGGCAGATAGGGTCCAAGTAGTGGAATTGGGTAGTCAGAAGGGTGTGTTATTATAAAACAAAATGGTATTTATCTTTGGGGTATCACAAAGTATAATGGATTTATACTATAGTCCAGTTGGGGGCATTAATGCAACATATTAGATACCTACCGCTGTTAAACCCAACCGAAGAAGATGAAGAAGAAGACATGCAGCACTGTCTCACAGGCTACATGCCGCCCCCAAGACCAGAACCAATTGCATGCAGGGAACAATGAGTCATCAAAGCCACATTCAAACAGAGCCAGAAAGCTGAAGCCTAGAGGAAAAAAGGTAATATAGCTAGCATCTTTCAAAATGAAGGCAACTTTATACTGATATATCACTGATATATCAGACTGGTTTGTTATAGATTAGCAATCTTTTTGTGTTTGTTAGCTAGCTTGCTAGAAGGGCTGCTTAGCAAGCCCACTTAGCTAGGTAGTCTTATTAGCAAGCTAGCTAGTTATCTGTGCTGGTTGTTAGCTTGTATAACTGATATGTGTAAAGTTATAAGGTACACATCATGTTTTGTGGATAATATAAAAATGCTCCATTCCTGACAGGCTAATCAGATTAGCTTTCGGCCTCAGAGCTTGATAAGATTCAATAGCAGCCTCAGAGGCTGATAAATCAGGATGCTGTCTTGTAGGCTGTTTCATGAGCAATTCTCCTTGCAGGCATATTAGGGGTCAAGGTGCCATATAGGCTGATGCATATGATCCAGTGGGTGAGCTCTACTCCTACCAGACCTTAATTGTAGTCATTCTTCAATGATTGGGTGCACTACTTTGTTTCACAACATTTTTTGTCTTATAGATGTGTGATGTTTGACAGTGACAAGAAAGGAATAAAGACAATCAAATCAGTTGTCCCACAGTCTGCAGTGTTACTCTGCTGGTTCCATGTGCTACAAGTAAGTTTAATGAAAGTATCTGACAGCCTCCTTTAAAAATTCAGTGTCACAATGATTCATTGACATATTTACAAACGAGCATGCTTGCCAGGCTAATTGGCTTACATAGGACTACAGTGATTGCAAGTTGTAAGCAATTGGAACGTCCAAAGAAAGGTAGGCATAACGAGAAAAAGTAAGAAGGGTCTAAAATAACAGAAAATACATTTTCTCTCTCAGGCAGTACATCATTGGCTAATAAGACAAGATGGAGGAAATCTTAGGGATTCATCAGTAGGAAAGCTGTGATAAGAGGAATAGTGTCTCTGAAGCATTGCAGTACAGTAAGTTACGCATCTGATATCTTGTAACATAATATTGTTTAAACTTAATGGTGCACTCCTTAGTCCTAATGGAAACATAAACGGTAGCCCTGCCACATAATGCTGAAGAATGGCATAGGAGAAATGTTTACCTCTCTCAAATTCATAGTACCCTCTCATGACCATGCTGAACTCACGAGCTTCCACTCTGGTTCACTTGTGGATTCAAACAGTAGGCAGAACAGTGGAGGCTCTGGAGATATAGTCCCCCACAATATTTCAATTTTAAAGCAGGTTTGCTGCACATCTACACATTTTGCCATGGGGCAGAGAGAAAGGTTTAGCAATTTTATAACCAATTTCCTGCAATTCTACTCATTTTTCTATGGGACGGAGAGGAACATTTGCAGTTTTACAGCTAATTTCGTGCAATTCTATACAATTTTCCATAGAGAGAAATGTCTTGCAGTTTTTTTATTTGAAATCAATGGAGGCCCCCCGGGTGGTAATTTGACCATGTTAACAAGTTTAGATAGTTTAGCGGCCAGCTAACTTAGCAATGTAAAAAATGTTAGCTGACATGGGCTATTGACTGAATATCAGTGACTGAGAAAAACGGCTGAGGAACAACCAAATGTCGAAATTGCACCTTGTGTATTCTACTATTCTAACTCGCAACAGTAAGTTGAGATCAGAGGCAGTAGGGATATTATCTTGATAAGTGCGTGAATTTGACAATTTTCCTGTTCTGCTAAGCTTTCAAAATGTAACGAGTAGTTTTAGGTGTCAGGGAAAAAGTATGGAGTAAAAAGTCCATTATTTTATTTACGAATGAAGTTAAGTAAAAGTAAACATTTCATTTTCCAAAATATCAAATTTATTTATAAAGCCCTTCTTACATCAGCTGATGTCACAGAGTGCTGTACAGAAACCCAGCCTAAAACCCCAAACAGCAAGCAATGCAGGTGTAAAAGCACGGTGGCTAGGAAAAACTCCCTAGAAAGGCCAAAACCTAGGAAGAAACCTAGAGAGGAACCAGGCTGTGAGGGGTGGCCAGTCCACTTCTGGCTGTGCCGGGTGCAGATTATAACAGAACATGGACAAGATTTTAAAATGTTCATAAAACAGGCAGAACAGTTGAAACTGGAGAAGAAGCACGGCCAGGTGGACATCAAGGAGTCATCAGGCCAGGTAGGCCTTGAGGAATGGTCCTAATGCTTAGGTCCTCCGAGAGAGAGAGAAAAAAAGAAAGAGAGAGAAAGATAATTAGAGCATACTTAAATTCACACAGGACATCGGATAAGCGAGGAGAAATACTCCAGATATAACAGACGGACCCTAGCCCCCCGACACAAACTACTGCAGCATAAATACTGAGGGCTGAGACAGGAGGGGTCGGGAGACACTGTGGCCCCGTCCAACGAAACCCCCGGACAGGGCCAAACAGGCAGGATATAACCCCACCCACTCTGCCGAAGCACAGCCCCCACACCACTAGAGGGATATCTTCAACCACCAACTTACCATCCTGAGACGAGGCCGAGTATAGCCCACAAGATCTCCCCACAGCACAACCCGGGGCAACCCGGACAGGAAGATCACGTCAGTGACTCAACCCACTCAAGCGACACACCCCCCTCAGGGACGGTATGGAAGAGCACCAGTAAGCCAGTGACTCAGCCCCTGTAATAGGGTTAGAGGCAGAGATTCCCAGTGGAGGGGAACCGGCCATGCAGAGACAGCAAGGGTGGTTCGTTGCTCCAGTGCCTTTCCGTTCACCTTCACACTCCTGGGCCAGGCTACACTCAATCATAGGACCTACTGAAGAGATGAGTCTTCAATAAAGACTTAAAGGTTGAGACAGAGTCTGCGTCTCTCACATGGATAGGCAGACCATTCCATAAAAATTTAGCTCTAAAAGAGAAAGCCCTGCCTCCAGCGTTTTGCTTAGAAATTCTAGGGACAGTAAGGAGGCCTGCGTCTTGTGACCGTAGCGTACGTGTAGGTATGTACGGCAGGACCAAATCGGAAAGATGGGTAGGAGCAAGCCCATGTAATGCTTTGTAAGTTAGCAGTAAAACCTTGAAATCAGCCCTTGCCTTAACAGGAAGCCAGTGTAGAGAAGCTAGCACTGGAGTAATATGATCAAATTTTGGGATTCTAGTCAAGATTCTAGCAGCCGTGTTTAGCACTAACTGAAGTTTATTTAGTGCTTTATCCGGGTAGCCGGAAAGTAAAGCATTGCAGCAGTCTAACCTAGAAGTGACAAACGCATGGATTAACTTTTCTGCATCATTTTTGGACAGAAGGTTTCAGATTTTTACAATGTTAAGTAGATGGAAAAAAGCTGTCCTTGAAACAGTCTTGATATGTTCGTCAAAAGAGAGATCAGGGTCCAGAGTAACTCAGAGGTCCTTCACAGTTTTATTTGAGACGACTGTACAACCATCAAGATTAATTGTCAGATTCAACAGAAGATCTCTCTGTTTCTTGGGATCTAGAACAAGCATCTCTGTTTTGTCAGAGTTTAAAAGTAGAACATTTGCCACCATCCACTTCCTTATGTCTGAAACACAGGCTTCCAGGGAGGGAAATTTTGGAGCTTCACCATGTTTCATCGAAATGTACAGCTGTGTGTCATCCGCATAGCAGTGAAAGTTAACATTATGTTTTCCGAATGACATCACCAAGTGGTAAAATATATAGTGAAAACAATAGTGGTCCCAAAACAGAGCCTTGAGGAACACCGAAGTTTACAGTTGATTTGTCAGAGGACAAACCATCCACAGAGACAAACTGATATCTTTCTGACAGATAAGATCTAAACCAGGCCAGAACTTGTCCGTGTAGACCAATTTGGGTTTCCAATCTCTCCAAAAGAATGTGGTGATCGATGGTATCAAAAGCAGCACTAAGGTCTAGGAGTACGAGGACAGTTTCAGAGCCTCAGTCTGACGCCATTAAAAGGTAATTTACCACCTTCACAAGTGCAGTCTCAGTGCTATGATGGGGTCTAAAACCAGACTGAAGCGTTTCGTATACATTGTTTGTCTTCAGAAAGGCAGTGAGTTGCTAGGGTATTGCGCAAGGTTACATTGAGTTCCTCAGTTAGGTGGTTAACTGATTTTTGTACTCTGACATTCTGACATCCTTGGGTAGGTGGAGGGATTCTGGAAGGGCAGCTAGGAATCTTTGGGCTGTCCGAGAATTTATAGCATGACTTTTGATGATCCTTGGTTGGGGTCTGAGCAGATTTTTTGTTGCAATTTCAAATGTAATAAAATGGTGGTCAGATAGTCCAGGATTATGAGGAAAAACATTACGATCCACAACATTTATTCCACGGGACAAAACTAGGTCCAGAGTATGACTGTGGCAGTGAGTAGGTCCGGAGACGTTGGACAAAACCAAGTGAGTCGATGATGGCTCCGAAAGCCTTTTGGAGTGGGTCTGTGGACTTTTCCATGTGAATATTACAGTCACCAAAAATGTGAATATTGTCTGCCATGACTACAAGGTCCAATAGGAATTCAGGGAACTCAGTGAGGAACGTTGTATATGGCCCAGGAGGCCTGTAAACAGTAGCTATAAAAAGTGATTGAGTAGGCTGCATAGATTTCATGACTAGAAGTTCAAAAGACGAAAACGTCTTTTTTTTTTGTAAATAGAAATTTGCTATCGTAAATGTTAGCAACACCTCCGTCTTTGCGGGATGCGCGGGGGGATATGGTCACTAGTGTAACCAGGAGGTGAAGCCTCATTTAACACAGTAAATTCATCAGGCTTAAGCCATGTTTCAGTCAGGCCAATAACATCAAGATTATGATCAGTGATTAGTTCTTTGACTAGAACTGCCTTGGAAGTGAGGGATCTAACATTAAGTAGCCCCATTTTGAGATGTGAGGTATCACAATCTCTTTCAATAATGGCAGGAATGGAGGCGGTCCTTATTCTAGTGAGATTGCTAAGGCAAACACCGCCATGTTTAGTTTTGCCCAACCTAGGTCGAGGCACAGACACAGTCTCAATGGGGATAGCTGAGCTGACTACACTGACTGTGCTAGTGGCAGACTCCACTAAGCTGGCAGGCTGGCTAACAGCCTGCTGCCTGGCCTGCACCCTATCTCATTGTGGAGCTAGGGGAGTTAGAGCCCTGTCTATGTTCGTAGATAAGATGAGAGCACCCCTTCAGCTAGGATGGAGTCTGTCACTCCTCAACAGGCCAGGCTTGGTCTTGTTTGTGGGTGAGTCCCAGAAAGGGGGCCAGTTATCTACAAAGTCTATCTTTTGTGTGGGGCAGAAAACAGTTTTCAACCAGCGATTGAGTTGTGAGACTCTGCTGTAGAGCGTATCACTCCCCCTAACTGGGAGGGGGCCAGAGACAATTACCCGATGCCGACACATAATTCTAGCCGATTTACACGCTGAAGCGATGTTGCGCTTGGTGACCTCTGACTGTTTCATCCTAACATCGTTGGTGCCGACGTGGATAACAATATCTCTATACTCGCCAGATTTAGCACCATCTTCAGATTAGCTTTAACGTCGGTAGCCCTGCCCACTGGTAAACAGTGTATGATCACTGGATGATTCGTTTTAAGTCTAATACTGCGGGTAAGAGTCGCCAATGACTAGAGTTTTCAATTTGTCAGAGCTAATGGTGGGAGGCCTCGGCGTCTCAGACCCCGTAACGGGAGGGGTAATGACCAGAGAAGGCTCGGCCTCTGACTCCGACCCGCTGCTTAATGGGGAGAACCGGTTGAAAGTTTCTGTCGGCTGAGTGAGCGACACCGGTTGAGCATTGCTACAGCATTTCCTTCCAGAAGCCATGAAAGAAAGTGTCCGGCTGCGGGGACTGTGCGAAGGGATTTATACTACTATCTGTACTTACTGGTGGCACAGACGCTGTTTCATACTTTCCTACACTTACATTTCCCTTGCCTAACGATTGCGTCTGAAGCTGGGCTTCAGCACAGCTATCCTCGCCTTAAGGCGACCGTTCTCCTGTATATTATGAGTACAGCGACTGCAATTAGAAGGCATCATGTTAATGTTACTACTTAGCTTCGATTGGTGGAGGTCCTGACGAAACACGTCCAAATAAAGCGTCCGGAGTGACAAAGTTGAATGAAAAAAAGTCGAGCGATGAAAAAAAAAAAATATAGACGGTAATTAAAAAGTAAAACCCGTAAAGTTGGCAGGTAACAAAGTTAGGTTAGCAACAGAACGCACAGCAGCACGTAAACAAGTCGGTTAGTATAACTAGTAACGTACATACACCCCCCAAAAATGACTTAAGTAGGACTTTAAAGTATACAAAACGTTAAGAACACCTGCTCTTTCCATGACATATACAGACCAGATGAACACAGGTGAAAGCTATGATCCATTATTGATGTCACTTGTTAAATCCACTTCAATCAGTATAGATGTAGGGGGGGTGTCTGTATGACTGGAAGGCCCTGCAGTAGTCACGGCAAGGTGCCCTCCTATCCCCTAACACCACTTACTGTATGTCTGTTGTGCTTCTCTCCAGGGTTATGTCCCAAACCCAGACCACCCTGCGCACTTCCTGCCTTAGCTGTGGGGACATGAGTTCTCTTACCAAGACTACAAAGGATTCCCCCTGTTTACATTTGCCTCCTGGTGAAATGGGTTGCACTTTAACTCTTATTTAAGCACTGCTGTTTGTTGTTTTGCTATTATATTCCAACACACTGGTTCTCCTCCCGGCGTGTGTTCTGGTAGAAGCACTGTAGAGGCAAAATGTTCAAATTAGACCAGTGACAATAAATGCGCTGTTGAAGATGATGGCTTATCTCGTCTTACTTTGTTCCTTATTTTAAGGACACGACAGAACAACACTAACGTTGACCATGCACAGCCTCAGACCACAGAATATTGCGATTCTTCAAAATGTTGAATGGCTGACGTTTGTGTTGGTCTGTTTTGTCATTTACACACTTGAGTCCTACCAGTTACTGTTTGGAATGTTCTACATTATGTCCTTCAGTGGTGACTTCATATGCAGTACACCGAGCTCCAAAAGTATTGGGACAGTGACAGACCTTTTGTTGTTTTGGCTCCGTACTCCAGAACGTTTGGATTTGAAATGATACAGCTTTGATTTAACGGTATTTTCTTTCATATCAGGTGAACCGTTTAGAAATTACATAACGTTTTGCACATATTCCCCCCATTTTAGGGGACCAAAAGTATTGGGACAAATGCATTCGGAAAGTACTCAGACCCCTTGACTTTTACACATTTTGTTAAGTTACAGCCTTATTCTATAATGGATTAAATATTATTTTCCCTCATCAATCTACACACATTCCCCATAATGACAAAGTGAAAAATATATATATATATTTTTTGCTAATTATAAAACAGAAATATCTTATTTACATAAGTATTCAGACCCTTTGCTATGAGACTCAAAATTAAGCTCAGGTGCCTCCTGTTTCCATTGATCACCCTTGAGATGTTTCTACAACTATACTGGAGTCCATCTGTGGTAAATTCAATTGATTGGACATGATTTGGAAAGGCACACACCTGTCTATATAAGGTCCTGAGCCATGAGGTTGCAGGAATTGTCCATAGAGCTCAGAGACAGGATTGCGTCGAGGTACAGATCTGGGGAAGGGTACCAAAAACTTAATGTAGCATTGAAAGTCCCCAAGAACACAGTGGCCTCAATCATTCTTAAATGGAAGAAGTTTGGAACCACCAAGACCCTTCCTAGATCTGGCTGCCTGGCCAAACTGAGCAATCAGGGGAGAAGAGCCTTGGTTAGGGAGATGACCAAGAACCCAATGGTCACTCTGACAGAGCTCCAGAGTTCCTCTGTGGAGATGGGAGAACCTTCCAGAAGGACAACCATATCTGAAGCACTCACCAATCAGGCCTTTATGGTAGAGTGGCCAGAAAGAAAACACTCCTCAGTAAAACGCACATGACAGCCCACCTGGAGTTTGCCAAAAGGCACCTAAAGGACTCTCAGACCTTGAGAAAAAAGATTCTCTGGTCTGATGAAACCAAGATTGAACTCTTTGGCCTGAATGCCAAGCGTCACTTCTGGAGGAAACCGCGCACCATCCCTACGGTGAAGAATGGTGGCGGCAGCATCATGCTCTGGGGATGTTTTTCAGTGGCAGGGACTGAGAGACTAGTCAGGAGTGAGGGAAAGATGAGCGGAGCAAAGTACAGAGAGATCTATGATAAAAACCTGCTCTAGAGCGCTCAGGACCTCAGACTGGGGCAAAGGTTCACCTTCTAACAGGACAATGATCCTAAGCACGCAGCCAAGACAACACAGGAGCGGCTTCGGGACAAGTGTCTGAATGTCCTTGAGTGGCCCAGACAAAGCCCGGACTTGAACCAGATCAAACATCTCTGGAAAGCCCTAAATGTAGCTGTGCAGCGACGCTCCCCATCCAACCTGACAGAGCTTGAGAGGATCTGCAGAGAAGAATGGGAGAAACTCCCCAAATACAGGTGTGCCAAGCTTGTAGCGTCATACCCAAGAAGACTCAAGGCTGCAATCGCTGCCAAAGGTGCTTCAACAAAGTACTGAGTAAAGGGTCTGAATACTTATTTAAATGTGACATTTCAGTTTTGTGTTTTTAATAAGTTTGCAAAAATGTCTAAAAACTTGTTTTTGCTTTGTCATTATGGGATATTGTGTGTAGATTGATGAGGGGCAAAAACAATTTAATAAATTTTAGATTAAGACTAATGTAACAATGTGGAAAAGTCAAGGGGTCCGAATGCACTGTATGAGCGCGCGTGTATTAAAGCAGTCAAAGGTTTAGTATTTGGTCCCATATTCCTAGCACACAATGATTATATCAAGCTTGTGACTGTACAAACTTGTTGGATGCATTTGCTATTTGTTTGGTTGTGTTTCAGATTATTTTGTGCCCAATAGCAATGAATGCTAAATAATGTATTGTGACATTTTGGAGTCACTTTTAATGTAAAGAAGAATAGAATGTTTCTAAACCCTACCACGTTAATGTGGATGCTAGCATGACTATGGATAGTCCTGAATGAATCGTCAATAATGATGAGTGGGGGGTTACAGACGCACAAATATCATACCCCCAAGACATGCTAACTCTATATTCTTTGGGTGGTATAATAATTATGCCTATGTAACTTTCTCACTCATCATTATTCAGGATTCATTCAGGACTGTCCGTAAAAAAAATGCCACGCTACAGACGGCTATATCTGTCCTCTAGTAAAGGCCCAGGACTAGTAAAGGCCCAAGACTAGTAAAGGCAGGACTAGTAAAGGTCCAGGAAGAGTAAAGGCCCATGAACTAGTAAAGGCCAGGACTAGTAAAGGCCAGGACTAGTAAAGGCCCAGGACTAGTAAAGGCCCAGTGCACTACTTTTGTGGAAAATGTTTTTCTTATTCTGAATTCTCATTGGGTGATGCAGTCCCCTCTGCACCCCTACTTCCTGCAGCTACGCTGCTATAGTCCATGTGCTCTGAGCAGATATTTAGTGGATGATAATCATGAAAGAGATGAGGCCCCTTTAGGACCATCTGGTATGTAAGACTGATTACTATCTGACATTATGGTTTATCAAAACAAGTACAAAAGATAATTACAAATTAATTAGGGTATATTAAGTGAAGCACAACATGCAGAATGCCAATAGAAATACTGTAAGAATGTACAACATGGACTAACCATCTATTATTCAAGAGGGTGGCATCGTATATTATTCTATGCATTACATTTCTATCTGCAACATTCTGAAAGATGCTCTTAAAAGAGCATACCCCCTATAGTAGACATTGAGCTTATTCTAGAGGGCTGACTTGAGATGAGCTTTTCATGGTTTCATCTGCAAAACACCTCAACTCCCAAACAACTGGGCATGACCTGATGAAGACATCTGAGCGGTGCCTATCTCAGAAGGGCCTTCATCAACAAGCAGATTGACATGTTAGTCTTCCGGTTCAGGATCAGTCTTGGTTGCCATGGCATCCTTGTACTACATAAACATGCCGGCAATGAGTATGTACATCTGAAATGGCACTCTATTCCCACTACCTATGGCCAGGACTAGCAGTGCACTATGCAGGGAATGTGTTATTTAAAGACCCATAACCCATTCTTTATGTTGTACTTTTGTTCCATGATATAAACAGGGAAGTATATATATATATTTTTTTAAGTGTCTTGTGATAAAAAGGGTTGGCAGAATTTCAAACTAACCAAACATGGTTTACATCTTCATCATCACATTTCCTCATCAACATCATCCCTAAATCAACAATTGACTGGACTGGAATGGTTAAAATAAAATAAACCCAGTCTCTCTTTTAGGAAATGAAAACAAAATCTAATTTGCAGGAGCTGTAAGTAGACTGGATTCCTGTAGGACTCCTTTAGAGTTCCGGAACCCCAGGCTCAGTGAAGTAGAGGAGCTCTAGCTTTTGGTATGGAGTGACTGAAGGGACAAAATGCACACAGTTACAGCGAGGCAGAGAGAAATGAGACATACAGATCATACACAGCTAAACCTAAATAAAACTACATTGTCTTTTCATTAAAGACCCTAAAGAAGGATTAAGAATTACACAATATGCAAGAGGTTACTATGGCAGAGAGAAGGGATGTGGTTAATTGAGTCAACATGGAACCATAAATGCCAGCATCATGATTTATGAGCCTCTGAGGCTGCTATTGAATCTGTGAATCTGATCAGCCTGGCAGGAATAGAGCTCACTCACTCATATCATATGTATGTATCCGCCTAGAAGGCACTTGGACTGCTAATATGCCTCCATTACTCATGAAACAGCCTACAAAGCAGCATCCTGATTTATCAGCCTCTGAGGCTGCTATTAAATCTGATAAAGCTCTGAGGCTGAAAGCTAATCTGATCAGCCTGTCAGGAATGGAGCACTGTACGTTTTTATATTATCCACAAAACATGGAGTGTCCTGCGGTTCCGGATGTCCCAATGCAATGTGTAGATTTTGTGTGTAGACTGTGTCTTGCTTGTGCTGTGGCAATATCCGTAACAGACAGATATAGATAGATATATATATATATATATATATAAGGCTATAGTACCAGTCAAAAGTTTGGACTCACCTACTCATTCAAGGTTTTTCTTTCTTTTTACTATTTTATACATTGTAGAAGGCACGACAACACCTTTTCCCCTACAAGAGACTGAAAAGATTTGGCATGGGTCCCCAGATCCTCAAAAAGTTATACAGCTGCACCGTCGAGAGCATCCTGACCGGTTGCATCACCGGCCTGTTATGGCAACTGCTCGGCATCTGACTGTAAGGCGCTACAGAGGGTAGTGCGTCCGGCCCAGTACATCACTGGGGCCAAGCTTCCTGCAATCCAGGACCTATAAAATAGGCAGTGTCAGAGGAAAGACCATAAAATGGACCAATTCAGTTTGTCCGTGATGTGTACGCCGAGGAACTTAAAACTTTCCACCCTCTCCACTACTGTCCCCTCGATGTGGATAGGGGGGTGCTCCCTCTCCTGAAGTCCACGATCATCTCCTTTGTTTTGTTGACATTGAGTGAGAGGTTATTTTCCTGACACCACACTCCGAGAATGCACCCTTGTGGGGCCCCAGTGCTGATCCTCAACATTGGGGCCCCACAAGGGTGCGTTCTCAGCCCTCTCCTGTACTCCCTGTTTACCCATGACTGCGTGGCCAAGCACGCATCCAACTCAATCATCAAGTTTGCTGACGACACTACAGTGGTAGGCTTGATTACCAACAACGACGAGACGGCCTACAGAGAGGAGGTGAGGGCCCTCGGAGTGTGGTGTCAGGAAAATAACCTCTCACTCAATGTCAGCAAAACAAAGGAGATGATCGTGGACTTCAGGAAACAGGAGAGGGAGCACCCCTATCCACATCGAGGGGACAGTAGTGGAGAGGGTGGAAAGTTTTAAGTTCCTCGGTGTACACATCACGGACAAACTGAATTGGTCCACCCACACAGACAGCGTGGTGAAGAAGGCGCAACAGCGCCTCTTCAACCTCAGGAGGCTGAAGAAATTCGGCTTGTCACCAAAATCACTCACAAACTTTTACAGATGCACTATCGAGAGCATCCTGTCGGGCTGTATCACCGCCTGGTACGGCAACTGCTCCGCCCACAACCGTAAGGCTCTCCAGAGGGTAGTGAGGACTGCACAGCGCATCACCGGGGGAAACCTACCTGCCCTCCAGGACACCTACACCACCCGATGTCATAGGAAGGCCAAAAAGATCATCAAGGACAACAACCACCCGAGCCACTGCCTGTTCACCCCGCTATCATCCAGAAGGCGAGGTCAGTACAGGTGCATCAAAGCTGGGACCGAGAGACTGAAAAACAGCTTCTACCTCAAGGCCATCAGACTGTTAAACAGCCATCACTAACATTGAATGGCTGCTGCCAACATACTAACTTAAATCTCTAGCCACTTTAAACATAGGAATTGGATGTAACAAATGTATCACTAGCCACTTTAAACAATTTTGTATATAATGTTTACGTATCCGACATACTCATATCAAATGTATACACTGTACTCTAAACCATCTACTGTATCTTGCCTATGCCGTTCGCCATCGACCCAAATCTCTAGCCACTTTAATAATTATAACTGGATGAAATAATGTATCACTAGCCACTTTAAACAATGCCATTTATATAATGTTTACATATCCTACATTACTCATCTCATATATATATATATATATGTGTATATACTGTACTCCATACCATCTACTGCATCTTGCCTATGCCGGTCAGCCATCGCTCATCCATATATTTATATGTACATACTCGTATTCATTCCTTTACTCTTGTGTGTATAAGGTAGTTGTTGTGAATTTGTTAGATTACTTGTTAGATACTACTGCATGGTCGGAACTAGAAGCACAAGCATTTCGCTACACTCGCATTAACATCTGCTAACCATGTGTATGTGACAAATAAAATTTGATTTGATTTGAAATTGTCAGAGACTCCATCCAATCACCCAAGTCATAGACTGTTTTCTCTGCTACCGTACGGAAAGCGGTACAGGAGCGCCAAGTCTAGGACCAAAAGGCTCATTAACAGCTTCTACCCCCAAGCCATAAGACGGATGAACAATTAATCAAATAGCCACAGGACTATTACATTGACCCCCCACCCATTTGTTTACAGTGGCTTGCGAAAGTGGCTTTCGAAAGTATTCACCCCGCTTGGCATTTATCCTATTTGTTGCCTTACAACCTGGAATTAAAATAGATTTTGGGGGGGTTTGTATCATTTGATTTACACATGACTACAACTTTGAAGATGCTAAATATATTTTTTGGTGAAACAAACAAGAAATATGACAAGAAAACAGAAAACTTGAGCGCCCCTAACTATTCACCCCACCAAAGGCAATACTTTGTAGAGCCACTTTTTGCAGCAATTACAGCTGCAAGTCTCTTGGGGTATGTCTATAAGCTTGTCACATCTAGCCACTGGGATTTTTGCCCATTCTTTAAGGCAAAACTGCTCCAGCTCCTTCAAGTTGGATTGGTTCCGCTGGTGTACAGCAATCTTTAAGTCATACCACAGATTCTCATTTGGATTGAGGTCTGGGATTTGACTAGGCCATTCCAAGACATTAAAATGTTTCCCCTTAAACCACTCAAGTGTTGCTTTAGCAGTATGCTTAGGGTCATTGTCCTGCTGGAAGGTGAACCTCAGTCCCAGTCTCAAATCTCTGAAAGATTAAAACAGGTTACCCTCAAGAATTTCCATGTATTTAGTGCCATCCATCATTCCTTCAATTCTGACCAGTTTATCAGTCCCTGCAGATGAAAAACATCCCCACAGCATGATGCTGTTCTCGGGGTGATGAGATGTGTTGGGTTTGCACCAGACAGTGTTTTCCTTGATGGCCAAAAAGCTAATTTTTTGTCTCATCTGACCAGAGTACTTTCTTCCATATGTTTGGAGAGGCTCCCAGATTTTTTTCTGGCCACTCATCTGTAAAGCCCAGCTCTGTGGAGTGTACAGCTTAAAGTTGTCCTATGGACAGATACTCCAATCTCCGCTGTGGAGCTTTGCATCTTTGGTCTCTTTGTTGCCTCTCTGATTAATGCCATCCTTGCCTGGTCCGTGAGTTTAGGTGGGCGGCCCTCTCTTGGCAGGTTTGTTGTGGTGCCATGTTCTTTCAATTTTTTTATAATGGATTTAATGGTGCTCCATGGGATGTTCAAAGTTTCAGATATTTTTTTATAATCCAAACCCTGATCTGTACTTCTCCACAACTTTGTCCTTGACCTGTTTGGAGAGCTCCTTGGTCTTCATGGTGCCGCTTGCTTGGTGGTGCCCCTTGCCTAGTGGTGTTGCAGACTCTGGGGCTTTTCAGAACAGGTGTATATATAATGAGATCATGTGACCAATCATGTGACACTTAGATTGCACACAGGTGGACTTTATTTAACTAATTATGTGACTTCTGAAGGTAATTGGTTGCACCAGATCTTATTTAGGGGCCTCATAGCAAAGGGGGTGAATGCATATGCACGCAACACTTTTTTTAAATTTCACTTCACCAATTTTATGTATGTCCTTTACATGAAATCCAAATATATTTTTTTTATTACAGGTTGTAATGCAACAAAATAAGAAAAAAAGCCAAGGGGGATGAATACTTTTGCAAGGCACTGTACATGTACAAATGACCTCTAACCTGTACCCTCGCACACTGACTCGGTTCCGGTACCCCCTGTACATAGCCTCGTTATTGTTATGCTATTGTGTTACTTTTATTTTTGTTGTACTTTTGTTTATTTGGTAAATATTTTCTTAACTCTTCTTGAACTGCACTGTTGGTTAAGGGTTTGTAAGTAAGCATTTCACGGTAAGGTGTACTCTTGTTCGGCGCTTGTGACAAATAAAGTTTGATTTTATGAGAAGAAGAGACTTGCTTGGGCCAAGAAACACAAGCAATGGACATTAGACCGGTGGAAATCTGTCATTTGGTCTGATGAGTCCAAATTAGAGATTTTTGGTTCCAGAGTAGGTGAATGGACTTACCCACTGTCTAGCATGGAGGAGGAGGTGTGATGGTACTTTGCTGGTGACACTGTCTGTGATTTATTTAGAATTCAAGGCACACTTAACCAGCATGGCTACCACAGATTTCTGCAGCGATACGCCATCCAATCTTGTTTGCTCTTAGTGGGACTATCATTTGTTTTTCAACAGGACAATGACCCAAAAAACACCTCCAGGCTGTGTAAGGGCTATTTGGCCAAGAAGGATAGTGATGGAATGCTGCATCAGATGACCTGGCCTCCACAATCACCCGACCTCAAACCAATTGAGATGGTTTGAGATTAGTTGGACCGCAGAGTGAAGTAAAAACAGCCAACAAGTGCTCAGCATATGTGGGAACTCCTTCAGGGGTGTTGGGAAAGCATTCCAGGTGAAGCTGGTTGAGAGAATGCCAAGCGTGTGCAAAGCTGTCATCTATGCAAAGGATTTTTTTTTTTATTTAACCTTTATTTATACAGGTTTTTCTCATTGAGATAACATCTCTTTTCCAAGAGAGACCTGGTCCAATAGCAGCAAGGGGAACAACGTTTCAGACAAAACAACTTACATACACTAACATAACATTAAACACAACTATAAACACACATACAGTACAACAAAAACAATTTACGTCTTGACTAGAAACAGCTGGCCTAAAAACAGTTACACTTTACTATGTTATAAACATCGATCAAGTGTTTAAACTCCACCAACGAAACTAGATCATCAAATTTTTAAATGTTCAGGAGAGAATTCCAGGACCACGGCGCTAAGTAACTAAAACTATTTCTACCATGCCCTGTTCTAATTTTTGGTACTGTTAGAAGCAAATGAGAATGGGACCGTAATTGATATTTATTTACTGACCTGACTAAAAAAGAACAGAGATAAAATGGCATTTTACCCAATATGGCCTTATAAATCAGTGTATACCAGTGTTTAAGCCTACGCAAGGTCAATGATGACCAGCCAACAGCGCTGTAGAGTTCACAATGATGTGTTAGACGTTTTTGATTTGTAATGAACCTGAGGGCTGCATGATACACTGAATCAAGTGCTCTCAGGGTAGTGGCTGAGGCCTGCATATATATAACATCACTAAAATCTAAAACCGCCAATAATGTACATCGTACCAGCTCCTTCCTGGCCTCAAAAGAAAAACAAGCCTTATTCCTGTAATAAAAACCTATTTTAGATTTGTTTAGCACTTTTTTTGGTTACTACATGAGTCCATATGTGTTATTTCATAGTTTTGATGTCTTCACTATTATTCTACAATGTAGAAAATGTATAAATTGTAAAATAAAGAAAAACCCTTGAATGAGTAGGTGTGTCCAAACTTTTGACTGGGTCTGTATGTTTTTGGAATGTTCGTTCAAATCGCCACAGTTTTTATTTCAGCTGTTCAGAATTTATTGCATTGAAATGATATTGAATATATATACACTGCTCAAAAAAATAAAGGGAACACTTAAACAACACAATGTAACTCCAAGTCAATCACACTTCTGTGAAATCAAACTGTCCACTTAGGAAGCAACACTGATTGACAATAAATGTCACATGCTGTTGTGCAAATGGAATAGACAACAGGTGGAAATTATAGTCAATTAGCAAGACACCCCCAATAAAGGAGTGGTTCTGAAGGTGGTGACCACAGACCACTTCTCAGTTCCTATGCTTCCTGGCTGATGTTTTGGTCACTTTTGAATGCTGGCGGTCCTTTCACTCTAGTGGTAGCATGAGACGGAGTCTACAACCCACACAAGTGGCTCAGGTAGTGCAGGTCATCCAGGATGGCACATCAATGCGAGCTGTGGCAAGAAGGTTTGCTGTGTCTGTCAGCGTAGTGTCCAGAGCATGGAGGCGCTACCAGGAGACAGGCCAGTACATCAGGAGACGTGGAGGAGGCCGTAGGAGGGCAACAACCCAGCAGCAGGACCACTACCTCCGCCTTTGTGCAAGGAGGAGCACTGCCAGAGCCCTGCAAAATGACCTCCAGCAGGCCACAAATGTGCATGTGTCTGCTCAAACGGTCAGAAACAAACTCCATGAGGGTGGTATGAGGGCCCAACGTCCACAGGTGGGGGTTGTGCTTACAGCCCAACACCGTGCAGGACGTTTGGCATTTGCCAGAAAACACCAAGATTGGCAAATTCGCCACTGGCGCCCTGTGCTCTTCACAGATGAAAGCAGGTTCACACTGAGCACGTGACAGACGTGACAGAGTCTGGAGACGCCGTGGAGAACGTTCTGCTGCCTGCAACATCCTCCAGCATGACCGGTTTGGCGGTGGGTCAGTCATGGTGTGGGGTGGCATTTATTTGGGGGGCCGCACAGCCCTCCATGTGCTCGCCAGAGGTAGCCTGACTGCCATTAGGTACCGAGATGAGATCCTCAGACCCCTTGTGAGACCCTATGCTGGTGCGGTTGGCCCTGGGTTCCTCCTAATGCAAGACAATGCTAGACCTCATGTGGCTGGAGTGTGTCAGCAGTTCCTGCAAGAGGAAGGCATTGATGCTAAGGACTGGCCCGCCCGTTCCCCAGACCTGAATCCAATTGAGCACATCTGGGACATCATGTCTCGCTCCATCCACCAACGACACGTTGCACCACAGACTGTCCAGGAGTTGGCGGATGCTTTAGTCCAGGTCTGGGAGGAGATCCCTCAGGAGACCATCCGCCACCTCATCAGGAGCATGCCCAGGCGTTGTAGGGAGGTCATTCAGGCACGTGGAGGCCACACACACTACTGAGCCTCATTTTGACTTGTTTTAAGGACATTACATCAAAGTTGGATCAGCCTGTAGTGTGGTTTTCCACTTTAATTTTGAGTGTGACTCCAAATCCAGACCTCCATGGGTTGATAAATTTGATTTCCATTGATAATTTTTGTGTGATTCTGTTGTCAGCACATTCAACTATGTAAAGAAAAAAGTATTTAATAAGATTATTTCATTCATTCAGATCTATGATGTGTTATTTTAGTGTTCCCTTTATTTTTTTTTGAGCAGTGTATATCATGCTGTTCCACAATAAACAAAGTTAAAATGACGAGACTCCGAGATCATTGAGCGCTTTTGAAGTGACAGTGAGGTTGGCGCAAAATCTGTAGTCGATCTCAGCGAACAGAACAAAACAATGGTACCAAGTAGTAGGCATAGTAAACAAAATATCAGATCAATAAAGGCATGACCTAATCTACTAAACAAAAATATAAACGCAACATGTAAGGCGTTAGTCCCATGTTTCATGAGCTGAAATAAAAAAATCTCATACATTTTTCAAATGCGCAAAAAGCTTACTTTTCTAAAACAAAATTCACAAATGTGTTTACATCCCTGTTAGTGAGCATTTCTCCTTTGCCAAGATAATCCATCAACCTGGCAGGTGTGGCATATCAAGAAGCTGATTAAACAGCATTATCATTATACAGGTGCACCTTTTGTTGGGGACAATGTGCAGTTTTGTCACACAACACAATGCTGGCAAAATTTGAGGGAGCGTGCAACTGGCATGCTGACTACAGGAATTTTCACCAGAGCTGTTGCCAGATAATTTAATGTTAATTTCTCTACAATGTTGTTTTCTAGAATTTAGCAGTACGCCCAACCGGCCTCACAACCGCAGACCATGTGTACCCACGTCAGCCCAGGACCTCCACATCCGGCTTCTTCACCTGCGGTATCGTCTGAGACCAGCCACCCGGACAGCTGATGATACTGAGGAGTATTTATGTCTCTAATAAAGCCCTTTTGTAGGGAAAAACTACTTCTGATTGGCTGGTCCTGGCACCCCAGTGGTTGGGCCTGGCTCCAAAGTGAGTGAGCCTATGCCCTCCCAGGCCCACCCATGGCTGAGCCACTGCCCAGTCATGTGAAATCCATGGATTAGAGCCTAATGAATTGATTTCAATTGACTGATTTCCTTATATGAACTGAAACTCAACTTTTCTGAACACTTGCAGCCTCATTGATGCTCTGTGGAACTTCCTGAGTAATCGATCATTCCATTCTCTCCAAAACATTTTGTAAGGTCCCCCTCAAATGCCAGTTGGATTAGTTAAGCTTTCATTCGGTGTAGCATGCTTCTTCTCTGCTGACTGAACACATTTCTCTATGTGAAAAATTACTTCTCGCACTTAGCTTCCTCAGTGACAATCCCAC
Organism: Brachymystax lenok tsinlingensis; assembly: GCA_030435695.1. Lineage (NCBI taxonomy): Eukaryota > Metazoa > Chordata > Actinopteri > Salmoniformes > Salmonidae > Brachymystax > Brachymystax lenok. Next base: position 53,633,919 of record CM059789.1, read on the forward strand.
TAATAACCCCTATGATTTAATTTAGAATAATGTGTGATGTGTATGTGGCATTGTGGGGTATGGTGCTAAACACCTTGGCAAGTTCCTTGTCTTTTCAGAGAGTATATTCTATCATAGACATAAAAAGTCCACTGCCCCCTTCCACTCTTGACTCTATTGCGTCCAATGTCCCCCTCAGTGGTTGCTGGTTTGCATACCTAGCGAATCCATTAGTATCAATAGCATGCTTCCAGTTAGAATACCCAGATTGGTTGAAGGCCTTGTCTGCATTAACATTGGACCCAACACAGAACTTTCGACATGAGGTTTTTGTTTTTGCATCTGCAGTAACCAAGTATTCCAGACACTCTCTTCCTATGAACCAGTTGCTATTAAACAAATGTTTTTGGACAGAAAACCTAGGGTAGGTTTCATAAAAACTAGGGTAGGTTTCTAGGCTAACTTGGGCTGGCTCCTCTGTTCCAAGATCTTCAGGAACAGTCTGAGGTTGATGGGGCTGTGGAGCCATTATCCTGGCAGAGCTTGTGAAAGAGGGGGAAGGCTCTGCACGCGGAGCTAGCTGGAGCTCGGCAGCATCATCGCTGCTGGGCTTGGCGGTGGCCTGATGCTGCTGCTGCTCATCGCTCTCCTTCGGCTTTGTTTGGATACTTTGGCGGAGCCAATGTTTGATATCCAGAGATTAGCTGGTTCAAGCTAGCTAAATAGGCTAAGGCTAATAACACTAACACTTTTTACAGATAGCTAAGAAGCTAACTAAACTGTGTGAGGCAGAGTTGAGTGAAGCAGCTTCAATGGTAAACTTGTACCCACCCTTATAAATCAAAATAAAATATTACAGGAAAAAAAAGTTTTTTCGCGGTATGGTCTTGGAGGCATACGTCCTAGGAAACACAGTTGCCTGTTACGCGTTGTTCGGGGCTTAAATGCCAGACGAGCCATTAGCTCTGCGTCGATGAGTTTAGTGAATACTGTAATGTGTGGACCAGTGGCGCAACAATATTTTTGGTTTTTGCGCTTGACTGAATCTGTGGGACGACGTACTCGGCAATGCGTGAGGATCGCGAGATTGAGAACAAACAGCTCCGGTGAATGGAAGCTCTGTGCTGCCTACCGCAAGCCCGAGAACAAAAGACTATGGCCACTGAGTTCGGACACAAAAGCACGGTCATGCAGAAATCATGAGACCGGCACAGTGGGTGGTAGAACAAGAGTAAGAATGGCCTGCTCATTTTAATCTCGATCAACACTTTCTAATCTTCATTGCCCACTAATTCCGTCTGGAACCTGACAAACTCTTATGCCTAGACTACTGCATAATAATTAGTCTACTAAATATTGCTGCTCATACCAATTCTGCTTTTATGTAGCATATTACTTTTTTATCCCTCACAAATGGCCCAAACATGTATTTATTATGCTTAGCCAACCCACTAACTCTCTATATTCATAACAAAGGGGGAGAAGAACAGAGAGAAAAAGAGAATTCAGAGAGGACAGGACATACTGTAGTTGTAGTGACAGGTGTGCTGACCTGGAAGGTGGATGGATGTCGGTAGGTACAGAACAGAGGGGCAGGCTGCATACAGTGAGGGCCTTGTTGGAGCTGGCCGGTGGTGCATTGTGGGAGAGGGTGAGGGCATGAAGTGAAGAATGTTCTTAATTAGAACAAACAAGGCCTGGACTCTGCCAGAGAGTGGAGGAACACAGTGAATGAAAGGACTAGACACTGTTCTCTCTGCTAGTAATGGATCTGTCAACATACGGCTGCAGCTATATTGTGTATGTGTCTGTGTCACTTCTGAATAACTTAATGCAGGGTGCTGCAGTTTCATTTTGTGTAAGCACTTCTGAAAAACCTCTTACATTGGAGTCATTTAGCAGACGCTTAGCCAGAATGACTCATGGTCAGTGCATTAAAATACATTTAGTATGGTAAAAACAACCACATATCACAGTCATTGCGAGTAGATTCTTCTTCAAAATAGCCGTTATCAGCAGAATCAGTGCCAGGAAGATAAGACAAGTTTGGGTATGAGTGCAAGAAATATAAGGTTGGTGAAGAGTTCTGTTTTCAGTTGTTTTCAAATCTTGGGGAGGGATACTGCTGTTCTGTCTTTCTCTGTCTGCAGCTGTGAGTCTTGAGCCAACTTCCTTTACTGAAACAGGAAACTGTGAAATGAGAACAGGAACCAGTCACCAAGTGCAGCAGACAGATTCTCAGAAGTGTGATCATACAGTGAGAGCCGACCACTGTGACTTCCATTTGCATGCTCCATCCTGCACAGAACCCTAGACGTCATGCCTATGAAACCCTGCCCGTTCTCCTAGACGTCATGCCTATTAAACCCTGCCTGTCCTCCTCCAACACATCACTACTTATGAAACCCTGCATGTCCTCCTCCAATACACCACTACTTATGAAACCCTGCCTGTCCTCCTCCAATACACCACTACTTATGAAACCCTGCCTGTCCTCCTTCAATACACCACTACTTATGAAACCCTGCCTGTCCTCCAACACATCACTACTTATGAAACCCTGCCTGTCCTCCTCCAATACATCACTACTTATGAAACCCTGCCTGTCCTCCAACACATCACTACTTATGAAACCCTGCATGTCCTCCTCCAACACACCACTACTTATGAAACCCTGCCTGTCCTCCTCCAACACATCACTACTTCTGAAACCCTGCCTGTCCTCCTCCAATACATCACTACTTCTGAAACCCTGCATGTCCTCCTCCAATACACCACTACTTCTGAAACCCTGCCTGTCCTCCTCCAATACATCACTACTTATGAAACCCTGCATGTCCTCCTCCAACACATCACTACTTATGAAACCCTGCATGTCCTCCTCCAATACACCACAACTTATGAAACCCTGCATGTCCTCCTCCAACACATCACTACCTATGAAACCCTGCCTGTCCTCCTCCAATACACCACTACTTTTGAACCCCTGCCTGTCATCCTCCAATACACAACTACTTCTGAAACCCTGCATGTCCTCCTCCAACACATCACTACTTCTGAAACCCTGCCTGTCCTCCTCCAATACATCACTACTTATGAAACCCTGCATGTCCTCCTCCAATACACCACTACTTCTGAAACCCTGCATGTCCTCCTCCAATACATCACTACTTCTGAAACCCTGCATGTCCTCCTCCAACACATCACTACTTATGAAACCCTGCATGTCCTCCTCCAACACATCACTACTTATGAAACCCTGCCTGTCCTCCTCCAATACACCACTACTTATGAAACCCTGCCTGTCCTCCAATACACCACTACTTCTGAAACCCTGCCTGTCCTCCTCCAACACATCACTACTTATGAAACCCTGCCTGTCCTCCTCCAACACATCACTACTTATGAAACCCTGCCTGTCCTCCTCCAACACATCACTACTTATGAAACCCTGCATGTCCTCTTCCAACACATCACTACTTATGAAACCCTGCCTGTCCTCCTCCAACACATCACTACTTATGAAACCCTGCCTGTCCTCCTCCAACACATCACTACTTCTGAAACATCTATAAAATGAGAGGGATGTAGAGGAGAGGCACCTTCACTACTGAGAAGGAAAACCCTGCAGAAAAAACATGTTCAACTATCCACAAAAAATCAGAATGACATGCATTGCTTAAGTCTAGTTTGGAATGCGTTTGCTTTCGGTCCAAAAATAAAGTAAATCCTGACAAATACAAAAGGAATTTGGTCATTTGACAGGGACCCAGAAGTTTGATTATGTGGGATTGACAGACATGACTTTTGTTTAGTCTATCACAGTCTCCCTCCTCTCTCTCACATCCTGTCTGTGCGGTCAGAGCTGTTTCTAGGGAAACTAATCGGCCAACATCTACACTGGTCTTGTGGTCTCTCTAAGCCAATAGCATTGCATTGCCAAGGAGCTGTGAAAGCCTGCTGTAGTCAACAGGGGAAGGGGGAAGGGTAGAAAGGGGTGTGTGTGGTGTGTTACGTACACTCAGACACACTCCATCTCCACCCTACTGATGTGGTCATGATATAAGGCACAAATTAAATATATTTTTTTTCAATCAGCAGACATTCTCACTGATCAGAAAGCTCTTCAAGACTACCAATATGCAGAAACTAGTTACATTAGCAGAAATGCATTGAATTGATCCAACACTCCCACCCTGTGTTACAAAGTGGGCATTGCATTGAACTGATTTCTAGTAATGACTACTGCCATCATATGGAGATTAGCTGCTATGGAAGACTTGGAAGCTGCAGAATCAATGTCAGTCTATGCTGTGCACCGAGCCCAGTCATAAAATGTATACGAATGATTGGAATTTCTCAGTCAAAAAATGTGCATTCCAAATGACCAACAACTATTCAATAGACCGACTATCACAGAGAAACATCATTGTAATTCAAACATGTCCAGCTGAATTAAGTGATATATCAAAGTAAAAAGAACACTGTCAAAATAGCAAGAATGAATGTTGAAAATACAACCCAAGGTCTCTCCTGGCTCAAAGTAAATGAAATTGACCACATCACTCTTGTAAGAAACATACTGTTGAAAATACCAAATTGTTTGTATAACTTACATACAGCTCTGACACAGTACTTACCCCACCAGACATTCCACCAGGGGTCTCTTCACTGTCCCCAAATCCAGAATGCACTCAAGGTATTGCACAGTTTCATATTGAGCGAGGGTTGCATGGAACTCACTTCCAACTCGGGTCACTCAGGCCGTTTGTTAGCTTAAAAAGGTTAGCTTAAAAAAACAAATTGAGGCAACAACTCACAGCCTCTGACCCTGTATGACAGGGATCATCAACTAGATTCAGCCGTGGACCGAATTACAAATAATTTGTAGACTGCAAATTGACAAGAAGCCCAAACAGATATGTTGGACTAAAACATAAAAATGGCAAACTTCGCTTACGTTCCTATACAATCAAATATATCTCTCTATTATGTGTGGAAATACTTTGGATAACCAACATTAAAATCACTTTGAGCTGATTTGCTAGTGTTGTCTTTATGTCCAACAATAAAAAATTACTTGGGGGTCCAAATAAAATCACCCGCGGGCCTGATTCGGCCGACCAGTTGGGGAACCCTGCTGCGTGACCTAAAATCTTGTATGTACAGTTGAAGTCGGAAGTTTACATAAACTAGTTTTAATGACTCCAACCTAAGTGTTTCAACCACTCCAGAAATGTCTTGTTAACAAACAATAGTTTTGGCAAGTCGGTTAGGACATCGGACATCTACTTTGTGCATGACACAAGTCATTTTTCCAACAATTGTTTACAAGACAGATTATTTCACTTATAATTCACTGTATCGCAATTCCAGTGGGTCAGAAGTTCACATACACTAAGTTGACTGTGCCTTTAAACAGCTTGGAAAAGTCCAGAAAATAATGTCATGGCTTTAGAAGCTTCTGATAGGCTAATTGTCATAATTTGAGTCAATTGGAGGTGTACCTGTGGATGTATTTCAAGGCCTACCTTCAAACTCAGTGCCTCTTTGCTTGACATCATGGGAAAATCAAAAGAAATCAGCAAAGACCTCCACAAGTCTGGTTCATCCTTGGGAGCAATTTCTAAACACCTGAAGGTACCACGTTCATCTGTACAAACAATAGTACACAAGTATAAACACCATGGGGCCACGCAGCCGTCATACTGCTCAGGAAGGAGACGCGTTCTGGCTCCTAGAGATTAACGTACTTTGGTGCTAAAAGTGCAAATCAATCCCAGAACAGAAAAGGACCTTGTGAAGATGCTGGAAGAAAACAGGTACAAAAGTATCTATATCCACAGTAAAACGAGTCCTATATCTACATAACCTGAAAGGCCGCTCAGCAAGAAGCCACTGCTCCAAAACCGCCATAAAAAAAGACAGACGGCGTTTGCAACTGCACATGGGGACAAAGATCATACATTTTTGAGAAATGTCCTCTAGCCAGATGACACAAAAATATAACTGTTTGGCCATAATGATCATCGTTATGTTTGGAGGAAAAATGGGGAGGCTTGCAAGCCGTAGAACACCTTCCCAACCGTGAAGCACGGGGTTGGCAGCATCATGTTGTGGGGGTGCTTTGCTGCAGGAGGGACTGGTGCACTTCACGAAATAGATGGCACCATGAGGGAGGAAAATTATGTGGATATATTGAAGCAACATCTCAAGACATCAGTCAGGAAGTTAAAGCTTGGTCGCAAATGGGTCTTCCAAATGGACAATTACCCCAAGCATACTTCCAAAGTTGTGGCAAAATGGCTTAAGGACAACAAAGTCAAGGTATTGGAGTGGCCATCACAAAGCCCTGACCTCAATCGTATAGGAAATTTGTGGGCAGAACTGAAAAACCGTGTGCGAGCAAGGAGGCCTACAAATCTCAGTTACACTAGCTCTGTCAGGAGGAATGGGCCAAAATTCACCCAACTTATTGTGGGAAGCTTGTGGAAGGCTACCCGAAATGTTTGACCCGAGTTAAACAATTTAAAAGCAATGCTACCAAATACTAATTGAGTGTATGTAAACTTCTGACCCAGTGAGAATGTGATGAAAGAAATAAAAACTGAAATAAATCACTCTCTACTATTATTCTGACATTTCACATTCTTTAAATAAAGTGGTGATCCTAACTGACCTAAAACAGGGAATTTTTCCTAGGATTTAATGTCAGGAATTGTGTAAAACTGAGTTTAAATGTATTTGGTTAAGGTGTATGTAAACTTCCGACTTCAACTGTATATGCAGTACAGGGCCTTTTTTAGTTGTATTGTTCTCATTTAAAACGTGTTCCTGTCTATTTTTAGGTTTTGTGTGGACCCAGGAAGAGTAGCTGCTGCAACGGCTAATGGGATCCTAATAAAATACCAAATGAACCACTGCCAGACATTCAGGGGGACAGGTTCAAAACGGGTGTGTATTTTTATTAAGTGCGTGTAACGTGGTCGTGGTCCTTAACGTGGTCCTTAGGCATGCTACAGGGGTCAAAGTTGAAGGTGTGGCTAACAGAATTGTCCTGAGGTCAGCCATTTTAGATCTTGCCGGGAAAGCTTCCGGCCTCTATCTGGTCGTCCCACTTGGCGACCTGCAGGACGAAATGCACTCATGAGGTTAAACTGCCTATCAGTGTAACATACAGTTATAACACAGTATCTACTGTAGCCTTCATTCTGCCTTCACTTTACACCCATCCCATGCTTTCAGATCTATGAAAAGTGTCTAAGGGTAAGGGGTAGGAATCGACTTCAGACTGGGACAATGGTCAGTTATTGGACCTACAACAAACAGAGTGTATAAACACTTGCAACATAACAGAGGTCCACACTGTATACCAACTACCACTTCAAGTAAGGACATTTGAGACACAGAAGAACAGGTACATTCAGAACTGCACCACTCAGTGGACATGTCAGAACAGACTGTTGGCAGAGTTTATACATGCCGGAAATACTAAAGGCCTCTATGGAATGTGGTGCTCATCAGACTGTTGGCACATTGTGAATAGTTGAGACACTGCTAATGCGAGTGAAAGTAGGTTCTAACGTGAGCTGATTAAAGTGATTCATCATCCATCTCTAGGTGAGGTCCAATCATTGCTGACAATACTACACAACCATTGGAAGACAGTTAGGGGGCATTGTGTGTATGCCCACTCCTTTAGGCTCTGTTAGAATAGTTTGCCACTCTATGGCTCTGCTTAACCTTATAAAGGAGTGCCCGCCCCATACTATGAGCCACAGTAGCAGCATACGTACCCAGCTCATAGGACAGATACTCTTGTAGACCCTCTGGTACCAGTCACAGGGAGCCACATCCTGGCCCTTGTCTGATAACGCTTTGTTGCACCTGTGGAAGTCTAGAAAGAGAGGGAGGAGAGGTTATATTGACAGAATGAAGTGGTAAGCATTAAGCAAGACAAACATTACAACTTTCACTGACACTGGTGTTACGTTTCTGAACCTAATAATCTAATAGCAAACAGCCACCACAAATGGACCCATATCTGATGTGCTTAATGATGTCAACAGAAATCTGACACTAATTAAAACTAACAGAGCAGAGAGAAAACCTGTGGGGCCCCGTAAGGCTCAGTCGGTTTAGCATGGGCGCGTGCAATGCCAAGGTTGTGGGTTTGAATCCCACGGCCGACGGGAAACAAACAAAAAAAAAAATACATGTATGCAATCACTACTGTTAGTCTGCTAAATGACTGAAATGTCAACGTAAAAAAAAAGTACACCGACAGATACATTAGGCTATCCTTACTAAACGAGTGTTGAAGACCAAAACGATCTGGCATACCCAAGTAGTACCCTTGCCTAACGGACATGTCAGTCAGTACAGACAGTTGGCTTATGATGGCGTACCTTGGTGAATAGCTGAGGGACAGCCAACATTCTATCTGGTCTAATGTGAACCGATAGTGATTTAGACCACTCTGTCTGAGGAGGCCCTTCTCATGGGGCCCTAATCAACCAAAGAAGTTGGACACGCATCAACGCTTCTCGAGAAAATACCACCATTTGCAATGCACATCAATTGCAAATCATCAACCGCATGATTCTTAGTGCAGGCAAATGAGGTTAAAATTGGGCTTCAGATAACAATCCTTGTTTTGTTAACCAACCCAGATCTTTATCTTTGTGAACAAAATTGCTGGGAAGGGAACCAAGAGTGTTCAGGGTGGCAGAAGAGCCTGTTTGCTAGAAGTATCCTGTCCTTGCACCATTGTGTGTGTATATGTGTGTGTCAGTTGGGAGGTAGAAATGAGCAGTAGACTGCTGGCAGGTGCTGGAGAAAGAGGGGGAGAGAGAGATAGAATTTGTGTAGGGTCAGAAAAGAGAAGTAGTTGATCAGCTAGCTAACTTACCCAGATAGTTCTGAAAGCAGTTGCGGGTCTGGTTGGTGTTGGGGAAGCGGGCGTCGAAGGGAGCCGTCCTGTAGTTCTTTATCTTCTCCTCAATAACGTCAGACATGCTGGCTAGCTGGCGGTCTCACTATGTCAACACTGAAACACATCGATAGGGAGATGTCATATAATGTCATGAAACTAAACATGAGCTGTGCACTAGTCTCACGAGACCATCCTTCCAAATCTGCTCTCGTTGACTCGCCTGGGCTTCCCGAAGCGAACTGTACACTTGCACATACAGTTGGAAATTATCTTGTTGTCATGATAATAGAAGATGTATTTTTGCTAGCTAATAGGCCTATCCATGAGAGCCTGTACAGGTGTCATTTGACTTGACTAGGACAGACAGACCGATAGAAAGCTTGTAACCTTAGCTAGATAGAATTCAGTCATGGAAGGTGACTCATCAATCCTTATTTCCAGGTAACTAACGTTAGCTAGTTAGCAAATAAGTAAAACTTGAATGGAGATTTCTGACTAGCTAGAAAGTTAGAAATTACAGCTCGCTAACCACATCGAATGAACTAATGTAGCATAGCTTGCTAGCATAGATGGCATAGCTTAAAATGCATTTGTTGGCTTGCTTGCTGGCTAGCTTACATTAACTTGAACTCAGCCAGCTAGCCGGCTGAATCAAAACAGTGGCACGGCACACGTTATTTTGAATTCAAATACCTTTACACAAACAAAAAATACCACCATCAGTGTATTAAATGAAAGACAAATTATTATGATTTTCCGGCAGTTTTCCACGACCTACCTTGGACTGTTTCTTGTGTCCTCTCTGGTATGATGTCCTCTCTCACCGGAAGACCGTAACGCAGTGTATGCTGGGATGTTGGAGGTTGTGAGTGGACTAGCAAGTGTAATCACCATGGCATGGGAATGAGGAAAAAGTCAGTTTCCCAGGTTTTTATGCATAATTCCTTCTCTATTGCCTATAAACAATGATTATAAACACACATAACTTATGGGAATCACTTTGGGACTTTTAAGCCATATGAAGTGTAATCACTGAATTTAGCATAATTTATTTACACAAAGAAGATAATGTCAAACATGTCAGCCTAGTACAGTGTTTCCCAACGCCAGTCTCCCATTACCCCCAACAGCACATTTTCTGTTGTAGCCCCGGACACAAACACCTGATCCTGTCCCAAATCAAAAGCCTGATCTTCTGCCTCAAATCAACAGGATGAAATTCCGTCCCAAATCAACAGGATGGCCAATGCTGTGAGTCATCTATTTTTACCCCTGCCTCTCAACATCTAGAAACTTCTGCAAATCTCTATTCTCCAGCAGCATTGTCTTGTTCATAAAAGGTGCTCACACATTTGTAAGTAATATAGGCTGTGAGAAGAACTTGTTTGTTTTGTTTCGAAAATACAGGGCCCACAGTAGCCGGCCAAAATGGACATTGTGATAAAGCTTTGCCCAGGCTAAACAAGATCCCCCGCAACTGTGTCAGTATGTCTAACAATAGTAAAGATAAATAGCTTCTAACTCTTCTCTGTTCCCAAAGAAAAGAGATAGAGAACATGGAAGAGAATACTGTGTAGGCCCACACCTGAACTATGCCAAGTTTAAAGTGTCATTATTTTAGTTGACAGTTATTCCAACGAAAACCCACAGAGGGTTACCTACCTGGAAAAGGGGATGAGTTGTCACCCTCGCGCCAAAAGCAAACAAAACAAAGAAAGTCCATGACGCAAAGGAGTGTTCACAGGCTGCTGTCACCCGGCCATCCCTGTCTGTGAGCACCTCTCCAAACCAAAGACCTCAGAGTGTCTGGACGAGCTCACTACCTCTCAGTGGAAGTACGCTGTGTGGTTTGGCACACTGTCTCATTTAGAAGGAAGCGTCTAGTTTTTGTGTGTTTTGGTAGTACCTGTAATAGCCTATAATTTCAGTTGCATAGTTTCAAGCTTTATTGTACATGCATTAACACATTGTAAGAATGGATAGTGTGAACTATATCCGTTATTGTAGTGGCCTATTGGTTGAGATATTATAGCCTATTGGTTCAGATATTATGATGAATCCAATGTAACTTTCCCTCTTTCTCCTTTTCTTGCTCCCCCCTCTCCCTGCCTGTCCTCTCTTTTCCTGTCACCATCTTCCTGTTGTAGACAAGGTCAGAGGTCACAGGTGTCCCTCTTTCTCTGACTTCCTGTCTCGCTGTTTCCTTCTTCCTCTTTTCAGCAAAAACCTGCAGCTCAAATGATGTCCTTTTCTAGAAAACATTATAGGCCTGTTTCTTGATGCACTACAATGCAATTTCTTGGACTATCAAAGATCTGAACTCTGGACTACACTTCAAAAGCAACATTCCTGTGGACAACTAGACAAAGGGTATACATTCTGACTGACTGCTATCATTTTTAAGCTGGGAGCATAAACCTCTTTTCTCTGAGTGGTAATTAGCTAAAGTAATTAGTTGTCCAAATTAATCACAGATTCTCACTGCCACCCCCAGCCCCAGCCCCTCCTCCACACTAATGCCAAAGGCAATGGTCTAACAGAATCCGACCAGTGTGCATGTGTGCTTGATGGGGACAGGGGAATGCTGGATTAACCCCTCCCCCCATTCTCTATTCCTAGTCTTATCTCTTTATAGTGTGTATGTACAGTATATACAGTATGTCCAGGGAGGGTACAAGGGGCCAGCAAGTGTGTGCATCACAAAATAATCTCCCCATTTCCTCTCCCTCTCTCTCTCTCTCTCTCTCTCTCTCTCTCTCTCTCTCTCTCTCTCTCTCAGGATATAGGTGTTGTCCAGCGCAAAGGAAGGAAATTCTGTCACTTAGAACAATGGGCCTGTTTCTCTATCTATAGACCCACAGAGGCAGAGAAAGAGAGAGAAGGAGCCCATACCACCATTATTTAGAAGACAGACAGAAAACACAAAGATAGAGAGAAAGTGGATAAAAATATGTTCTGTTTTAAAAAGAGAATATATTGATGAAGAGAACGTGTTCGAGAGAAAGAGAGATACCTGTGGCGCAGAAAGACGTTTTGAAAATGGAGTTTTTGTCTTGGGGAAAAAGGAAAAAACGAAGTTGTTTTTAACCCTTTTCTTTTTTTATGTTAAAAAGGACTAATAAAACACTTATACGAAGAGGGAACTACAGTCGTTCTCGGTAAGTACTTTCAAATACGCTTTTATTGTAGAGGGCCTATTGTGTTGCATTGGTTCGTTACTCTTCTATGAGATTTTTTAACATTTGAGCTGTCATCCATGATAAGCTGTTAGAGGTCACAATATTGATCATTTTCCACCGTAAAATGTTGCTGATATGTTCTTGCTGTTTCTTTTGCAACATTGCATTATAAAAAAATAACAATGAAAATATATTATTTGGGTTCAAATTTGAACCGTTCTACATTCATTTTTTATTTTGACACATATCATTTTTATAAGGGTAGAAGCTGTCCCTAATCACAGATCTAGTATCAGTTTTCCCTCCCCAAACTAATTTCATTCTACTCCTAGTTGTAGGCTGAGGGACAGACATGTAGTGACCTTAAGAGTGGGGATTTCCCTTTCAACTCAACAGCTGTACAACACACTTCCTGTTTGGACAAGGAGGAATGACACACATTCAGTTTAGAGTACCTTTGTGACAAAGATGTCATTTACAGTGCTGTAATGTAAGAATTTGAGATGATTTGAGCCAAATGTAATTTATCTACCATTTTCAAAAAAAAATATGTATTTTTTTTTACCAATGGGGGGCAGCAATTACTTCCACAGCCAAATACCTTTGGTGTGTAACAATGAACAATTCCACAAGGATCCGGAGGATCTCAAACTATTCATGATGATGACCTTAAGCTATTCATGATGATGATGTCATTATTTGACAAGTTTAGGATTACATACCCCCAGTTGGGTTGTTTGGAGGAAAACGTTAGTCTTCCTCCCCCTGAGGATTTAACCTTTGATTTATGTCCAAATATATCAAGGGCCTGTTTCAGGCCCACGTGAATAGAATGTAAAACAGTATAGTCCACACACCTTAATTAATTAACTCAAAGATTATGAACATTTGATCTGTGTTCTTTGAGTTCTCACATTACACAAGACCTTTCGCTCTCTCTTTAGTCCTCAGATGGATCAGATGGAGGGGACTGACAGTCCTCGCTTCAGGAAGCTCCATTTCCCTGTGGGTCTGTGGATCAACTCTCCCAGGAAACACTTTGCCAAGCTGGGGGGCCGCTGGCCCAGCGCCGTCTCTGTCAAGTCAGTCTCTCTGCTACCTATGTACAGCACCTCAATGTCACTTAGTCCAATGTTGATTGTTATTGATTTTGTTCTAGTCCAGCAGTAACACATCTGACTCAACTAATCAACTTATCACACATCAACCCAGGTCTCTTAACTCGGTTGGTCTTTCAGTCTGTCTGTCTGTCACACATCAACCCAGGTCTCTTAACTCGGTTGGTCTTTCAGTCTGTCTGTCTGTCACACATCAACCCAGGTCTCTTAACTCGGTTGGTCTTTCAGTCTGTCTGTCTGTCACACATCAACCCAGGTCTCTTTACTCGGTTGGTCTTTCAGTCTGTCTGTCTGTCACACATCAACCCAGGTCTCTTAACTCGGTTGGTCTTTCGGTCTGTCTGTCTGTCTGCCGACTCGCTGTTTTTTCAGTTTGTTCTGTATTGAGTTTGTTCATCCTTCAGTCCTCCTCACTATATCTCCAGCCACAGTCAAGTTAAGTGTCTGACATGTTTTTGCATACAATACAACACAATACAATACAATACAATAAATAAACCAAGACAACAGCTCGTTATGGACTGACACATGGTCATGTGTCACATGTCATGCAGTGTTCATTGTATCCTGTGACCGTTTTCTAGCAGTTAATATTGTCTATGTTCAGCTCTGTCAGCCATAATTCACAGCTGACTTCCCCTACTCCCCCTCCATCTCTCTCTTTCTTTCCCCCTCCTCTCCTTCTCTCTCACTAGGTCCACCACCAGCTCTGACGCAGCGTCCCTCCACGAGGCCCCCTCTGCCCCTTCCTCTTCCCTCTCCATCTCCACCCCCTCCCTCGCTCCCCCATCCCCCTCTCCCTCTCCGGCCTTCCTCCGGCCCCGTCCCGCCGGGCCCCAGTCCCGCACCAAGCGTCTTTCCCACCTCTTCCTGAGGGGGCGCTCCAACAGTGACAGAGACAAGGCCATAGGGGAGAAGGAGAGGGAGGTGTGGGCCCATTCTGCTGCCCCTTCCTCCCACCACTACCTGCCCCCTGCCTCCTCCACAGCCCCAGGCCTCATCAAGATCTATGGGGATGCTCTGTCTAGTGGGGCTAACTACCGCTCCTTGCTGGCCAACACCCACTCTACAGCCAAACAGCTCATCGCCCAGGTCATCACCCGCTATACGGAGAGAGAGAGGGAGGAGACGGACGATGCAGGTAAGAGGCAGAAAGAGAGAGAGTACAGACCGAGAACAGTACAGAGATTCATGTAAGAGAGTTGTGAAAGTACAGATAAACATGGGATTAGATTATTGTATGATTACCACACAATAACTATTAGAGCCAAAAACTTTGGGACTTTCAGTATGCAGCCTATGCCTGTCATGGCAGAAGGACAGGAAATGACGGTAACTGTAGAGTATGGGACAGTGGCTTACTGGTATTCATATTCCTTGTTGACACATATCATTGCACCATGAAGTCAGGCACTTAGCCAGAAATGTTCCAGTAAATAAACCAGCTGTGAACACTTCAATTGAGCAATAATGTCCAGTTTATGCAAGTCATATTCATTGGAAAAATAATTTGCCTGGTCACTCTGCCTCCCTCTACTAGCCCTGCAGAAACACAACCCGGAAGACTTCCTGTTGTGTGATGTCATTGGAAAGCCTATCCAGCAACCAGATGGATCCGTCCAATGGGAGACAGAGTGTCTTAGGGGCGTGGCCGAATGGGAATGCCCGCTGTTATTGGTGGATATGTGGCGGCCCAAGGATGGGTTTGAACGCCGCTTCGAGATCCAGAGACGGGACGACTACGAAAGAGAGGAGAGGGAGAAAGAGAAGAAGCGAGAGAGGGAAGGAGAGAACTACACAGGTTAAAGGACAATATAGTGTCTCTTGATGACCAGCTCTTACATCTGGGGTTTCCTACAGTCATTAAGTGAAAAGTGTAGTTTCTTTGTTTTTAATTATGTGTCTGGTTGTCGTGGTAACAGGTGTATGTTGGAGGCGGAGCCGCGTACAGTCAGGGGGCGGGGCTGAGGAGGGCGAGCGAGGTCATCGAGGACGTAACTCAGAACTCAGGAGGAGCATCAGCGACATGAACCTCAGCCTGAGGCGTCGCCAAGGAAACCACGTCGGCAATGACCCCCGTCGCTCCGGAAACCACCCTAACAACAGTGCAGGACTCCAGGACAGGAAGAACATTGTGAGCATGATAGCTCCATTGGAGCACGGAGAGGTGAGGATGAGAGAATGTGTTTCAACACATATTGGAACATGATAGCAACAGGGCAACCCCACCTAATCTCAGCAGTGCAGCAGTCTGACCATAATGACTCCTCCCTCTGTCTTAGATGATGAGGTCAAAGGTCAGAGACGAGGTTGAGCGGAGGAACAAAGCAGACAAGGCAGTGGAGGAGGAGAAAGACTACTCAGCCTGCGACCTGGAAGTGATGTCACAGAGCCTGATCCTCCCGCCCACGGACCGACCCTACTTCCTGTTGCTGCAGGGCTACGACCAGAGCAAGGTTAGACCTGCGCTTCCCAGATGATCACACACACACACCCTGAACATGACATCATACCTGCATTCCCCTAATCGCCACATACCATCACTGTTTCCAACCCTTCCCCAGCCTCTCCCATTCAACCCTGAGCACAAAACAGACTCACAGCAACACAATACCTTGGGAGACACACAAAACCCCACTGTGTACATCACTCCATCTCTCACAATGACCTCACACAGGTCTTCATTGTAGCAAACTGTGACACACTTCATACCTTATCTCCTGACCTCCGCACAACTTAAGATCTCCAAGATGTCCCCTTATCATAACCATGGCCTTCGGATGATAACAGACTCCCTTCTCTCTTTCTTTCTTTATTTCCTTCTTCCGTTCTCCTCTGTGTGTGTTTTCTGTGTTTTCTACAGGACTTTGTTTTGTACATCATGGCAGGGCACACACACGTGTTTGGGGGGAAGCCAACGATGAGGGAGAGAGAGAAGGACAGAGAAAGGGAGAGGAAGGGGAAGAGGCCTCTGAAGGTGGAAACGTTCCTCTCTGCTCCAGACATGCTGGCCAGGCATCTGTTGGTCAGGAGAGACTCAGCCGTACCCGACGCTCCCTCTGGGCAAGGTAGGCCTGGTCCACAAAGAACCCTAGTCCTAAATCCTGGCCCTACTCCTGTTTGCAGACCTGAACAAACAGAAAAGTGCCTGCAAAATAGGGAGTCTTTTCCATATATGCATACATCTGTCCAAAGAAGTAACAATTCCTTACTACACGTTGACACCTGATTTTACAGTATTTCCCTGTCCACAATCAACCTCTAGAGATCCTACCACTAGACACTTCTTGATACCCTCTTATATATGGTTAGAAAACTATGTCATACCTTTTTATAAGCAGTTTATGAGCAGAACTTAAATTATAGTGTTACTAGTTATTCAACCTATTTTCTCTCTCCCCCCAGCTCTGATGCGTCCCTTCAGAGGAGGAGCAGTCACACACAACGGAAAAGCTCTCTACCGGGAGGCGGTGCTTAAACCTGGGGATGTGATTGGCATAGGAGGTCACTTCCTCATCCTGTATCGTGACCCCCGCGTGACCCCGGCCCCTCCGCTGGCATTGGCATTGGCGCTGCCCTGGCAAGCTGACGTTCCCTCCACCTGCTGCCTCTCGGGATTGGTGGACAGACAGGAAGCGTTGAGGCAGTACCTGGGGTCCACTGAGGCTCTGCTGCGGTTCCAGCCCCGCCAAGCTGACGCTCTGCTACAGGTGAGAGAAGAAAGAACCCTGTGTTTGTTAGTTACACCACTGTGTCTGCTACCTGTCTGCTACAGATTAGAGTAGAGAAATGTGTTATATAAATGGGGGGAGGTACCTGAAACTTAAAGTTTCCATTGTTACCACATATATTACTTTCTTGGTTGATAACAGGTACATACGAGCTGAAACAGGACTATAAATTAAAGCCACTGTTTCTCACTCGTTCTCCATCAGGAGATAATCTCTAAGAACTCCTCTCCAGACTCAGAGGGCGGGCCTTTAGCCCCAGCCTATCTCTTGTCAATCATGATTGACCATGCCTCCAAACACCTGGATCCCGCCCTCACGCCTCAGTTGCTGCTGAAAGCAGCCAATCAGATCAAAGGGATCGTTTGGGTGAGTTCATTTGAAAGACTGTCTAAGATCATCTCAGTTGTAATAACGCCAACTAGCCGTAGCTCAGTCAAGACTGACAGAGAAAGATACACACCAGATAAAATAGGATTGTAAAGGGTTATAAAGCCAGCCCCAGACTGACACGTCTTTCTCTGAAACCCTGTAGGCTGTGAACAGGGATTCAGTCAGTCAGACAGACAGACAGACAGATGCCTGTCACTGTAGATGAACAGAACAGGGGATGAGCTGATGTCACTGTGTTGTAATTGTCCTGGTGGCCTGTCCAGACTTTGTAACCCCCTCCCCTTCTCCTCCTCTGCCACTAAGCCGAGACGTGTCTCTCCTCTCATGTCCTCTCTTCCCTCTCCAACTCTTTTTACAGGATAACATTAAGGAATTCGGGGATAAGCATCCCACGCAAAAGTAAGATCATTTCTGCTCAACGTCATATTTCAGCTGTTTCCTGTGTTTGGAACTTCCCTTAGGGCTGTATTAGGGGGAATCAAGAGCACTGATTGTCCAGCTTGTGTGTCTGTAAATTATGTGATGAACATGCAGATACTATTTAGCATTATGCAAGGATTCATGATTAAAATATGTGACTAAACTGTATATGATACTGATAAACTGATACTGTACACAAATATCTATTCATATGAATGTTCATTTAGCAGATGTTATCCCAAGCGAATAGCAGTTAACAGATGTTATTCGATGTAGTAGGACCCTGGGTCACACTTTATTTGGATAGTCTGGATTGTCCATCTGTAGATGCTCTTCATATGGTCATATTATTAACAAACTATCTGTTGATAAGTAACTGCATGCTAAGGTTACGATTAGGGTTAAGTTTAGAATAAGGGCTAGGATAAGGATTAGGTTTAGGGTTAGGATCTGGATTAGGGTTAGTAGACAGTTTGTTGAAATGTTACTGATAGTCTGTAGAGCATCTGCAGATGGACTATCCAAATAAAGTGTTACTGAACCCCGTCACTGCAAGCTCATTAAAATAGATCAAGGACTTGCTGTCACTCCTTGAGATAGATGAATAGATAGTGACAACAACTTCTATAACGCTGTGTGTGTCCTGTTCTGGTCTGTCCAGTTCCACAGAGCAGGAGGTTGAACTGAGTGCGCCCAGTGCACAGAAGCTGTCCTCTGACCTTCGACCTCTGATGTTCTGGATGTCCAATGCTACAGAGCTCCTCAACTTCTTCCAGGTCAAAGTTGAGGCTGTGGAGAGAGACTGGGAGTTTGAGGGTGAGACATCTGTGTCATAAGAGTCCGTTTCCTCTTGATCAATGCAAATCAACATTGATCATCTGCCAAAAAAACGTTCTTTCTACAATAAAATAATTTTGTAATATTAACCTTTTTGACGTCACACGGCTGTTGTATCTTTGTGTCTCCCTGTCTTCCTCTTCCTGTGTGACATTCCTGCTATCATCATTTAGCCCCACAGTAGTCAAAACAAGAGTTTCGTCATTAAGAAAGTGAAATATATTTTGGATTGTTCTGCAATAACAGTAGTTATATGACAGTAGTTAGAAGATAATGCATATATATTTACCCTCAGCTCCTGGTGACCCGGTGTTGTCAGCTGACCTGGACACCTGCTCTGAGGCCTTGGCGCAGCTTGATGACGTAATAATGCACACCTTCCAGCAGTGCGTGTACCACCTCACAAAGGTGAGGGAGGTTGAGTTACCTCACACTCAAGACACAATCAAGTTACCGTACATAATTATATCCAGATCAATACATGAATTCATCTCTCTCTCTGTCGCTCTGTCTCTGTCAGACGCTGTACTCCCTCCTCCCAGCTCTCCTGGACAACAACCCTTTCTCCAGCCTGGAGAAGGAGAAGGAGAGAGATGAGGCGAGGGAGATGGATGTGGGTGAGGGTGGTGGAGGGGAGGGAGAGGGGGATGACGTGTCCTCCCTCCCCCCTACGGTGGCTGGGCTGGTGGAGGTGTACCGCTGCTCCCTGATGCTGTCCCGGGAGGCCTGCCTCTCCCCCCCACTCACCTCCCAAACCTTCGGCTACCTCTTCTTCTTCACCAACACCTCCCTGCTCAACACACTGCTGGAGAGAGGTGAGAGGGCAGGGGTCATACTGGGTCCAAGGTCAGGGGAGCTGCAGTCATGAGCTAAGTGGGTTCCACATTACACATGCAGAAATTGCTTTCCACTACACAAGCCATTGTTTGTGCACGAACCATTTAGTGTAGAGGTCATAAGGGGATACGCGCTACCAAGCACAGCGAGACAGAGAATCTGGGTGCGGCTATGAAATAACTTTCCAACCCTGGTTCAGATGTGCACTAACACACACGCACTCCCTCTCTTTCTGTCTCTTATTCCTCTTCTCTCGCTCTGTCCCTGTCTCCCTCCCCCCTCTCTCCCTCCCTCTCTCAGATGGTCTGTTCTCCTGGTCTAGAGCGGTCCAGATCCGTACAAACCTGGACCTGGTTCTGGACTGGCTGCAGGGCGCGGGACTTGGAGATATTGCCTCTGAGTTCCTGAAGAAGCTGTCCGTCACAGTCAATTTCCTGTGCGTCCCTAAGACCCGCCTCATCCAGGTAAAAATAATGCTGGTTTAGCCAGTTAACAATCAGTCGATTTAGCAAGATAATGACCCAAAACAAAACATTCTGGATAAAGAATCATGTTTTGGTCTCGTTGTTTTTGTTGTTCTTCCTTTAAACCTATTTGACTTATCACACATCCACCCCTAGCCCCTACCTCTAGACACTTCCTGATGTTTTCTCCTAAAGCTGATTGGATCAGATAGGTATAAACTGTATGATAACTGCTCTAGGAAGCTAGATAGACAAGTTGTTCCATTAATTTGTTCACACCCATTTAGTTATTTTCAGATTAAAGGGGTCATCTAGAGGTGACAAGGGGCTAGGGGTAGATTTCAGATTTGCCATCCCATCTCAGTTGTAGACATTGCTGATATCGTCCACTTTTCCTCCTTCTCTGTTTTATTGCTCATTGCTTGTTCTCTTGTCTCTCCCCCGCCAGTCATCCTGGGCCAGCCTACAGGAGGACCACGCCTTGCTAAGCCCCACCCAGCTGCACCATCTGCTGACCCATTACAAGCTGGGACCGGCCAGAGCCCCACCGGCCTCCTGGGCCCCTCCCCCTGGGACAGAGCTCAGTGGAGGTGAGACACGAGAGGGGAGGAGTTGGGAGTCCTGGAGGGTCATTATGTAGGAGCTAATGCTGCATTCATAGCCAAGTGGGAAGGTAATATTTACCATATATGACTGGGAAAAAATCCATGTGAACACTCCTCCAACTACTAATTACTAGTGGGAAACTCGTCTATCATCCCTAAGCTCCGACTTCTCCTACATGCTGATCTCTGACATCACCTACTAAGGAATAGACTTCGATAACAGCATTTTCGGTAGTTAAATGCACAACAACAAAACAAATTATAAATAGTAATCTATTAATATTGTTTTTGAACACTATAATTTGTTTACAAGCGTGATAGCTCTACTTTTAGATTATGGTTGATGAAGCTTGTTGGCCATTAGCCAATCGGCGTTTCTCAATGAGTTTAAAGCATGTGAATGCATCTAACTGGTATTTACGAATTCACAACTTCCAACTTGGTTAGGAACACAACATTAGATACAACTGCAAACTTGAGATGAGTAGAATATTCACGTAAATTATGCATTTATGTCAATTAGAAAATGTTTGTAAATCTCAAGTCAGGATTCAGCCCTTAGACATTCCGAACATTGTAAGTACACATGTATAGAAGGGGGTATGATTTCCTCCTAAGAATCTCAGACCACTACATTTCCATTCATGCTTTTCTGTCCAAGATATCTTCGAAAGTTTCCTGGACCATCCCCCTCTCATCCTGCCAAATGAGATGCCTCAGCTGGACCTCTCCCAACCAATCCCCAGCCCCGAGCTACAAAAGGAAGTGACACGCCTGCGCAACTTCCTGTGGGGACTCGACCAGGATGAGCTGCCTGCCAATCAGAGGACCAGGCTGTGAGCGCTGGACAGTTGAGCTCCGGGTAGAAGTTCTAGGATCAGTTCACCATCCGCCTCAACCATGAAGGGAGAAAGACACAAAACTGACCCTTGATCAGCATCTAGGGGCAACCTCATCCATCTCGGGCAACTTTGATATTAACACTATATTGAACCCTCTGTCGTAAGACAGTTGCAATGGATAGGACTGGCAACTGGTGTGAGGAATGACAACTGGTGTGAGGAATGACAACTGGTGTGAGGAATGACAACTGGTGTGAGGAATGACAACTGGTGTGAGGAATGGCAACTGGTGTGAGGAATGGCAACTGGTGTGAGGAATGACAACTGGTGTGAGGAATGGCAACTGGTGTGAGGAATGTCAACTGGTGTGAGGAATGGCAACTGGTGTGAGGAATGACAACTGGTGTGAGGAATGACAACTGGTGTGAGGAATGACAACTGTCAAAAGCAAGTCATAACACAATATAATAGTTATCTAACTGTAAGACAATACAACTGTTCTATAAACACTCTTTTGTAACACATTGCCTGAATGCAGTGGTTGCCTGAAAAAGAAAAGTCCTGAAAAATGAAGCATAAATTATGGTATGACAATGTTATTATGTAAAAGATATCCCTGTAGGTCAGCTTTATACTGGATGGATGGATGCTCACAGATATTCTCATATAAAGAATACAGTACATTTGTATTGTCACAAAACATTAGATTGTATACCAAAGTAAACCCTAACACTATGAAGTAAACTGTTTTACCATGTGTATTTTATTTCTAACTGACTGTCCTCATATTATGAATAAAATGTTGGTACACTATGATCTGTCCGTAGTGTGTTCCCTTTGTTATGGCTGTTTTGTCCTTTTTTACTTTGATTGTACCACACTACTCAACAGCTAGACAGGGTCTGGAAAGGTGAACGTCCCATTTTGTACCTGGGTTATCAGAATGAAAGGACCACAAGGTGGCGACGCAGCACTCAGTCAACCCCTGGAATGATGACTCAAAAGTTACTAGACTAGAGAATTAGCGGGGGTCCCTGTCAATCAACCCCATTTCCGAAATATCATATTTCCTGTGTAATTAATAGGTTATTCCAACATAGACATAACATACGCACGATGGTGCTTCCATGGCTTAGGAAGCAGATGACGACCACACTCGATGATGCCTGGCTGTGCCAAGGTGAACTGTCTGAGGGGTCAGAGAGTATGACTCCAATGCAGTGGGTAAGATTTTTCATTTCCTCTCTGTGCGGTGATGACACACGCTGAACGGGCTGTGTGCAGTCTAATCAGTTTGTTCCTTTATTTCATTAATGCGCCATATCCGATAGTTGGTCTCATAAAATGGCCAGTAGCTCGTTTAAGTGAAATTAGTGCGCGGTTTTCGTGGACGGGCAGCAGACGGGTGATGTCAGACCGTGTGGTGTGAGTAACATCTGTTTGTGTGACGGCCTGCGAGCGTCTCATAAACCATGTTACTGTAAGTAACCTAACTATTTGTTGTCACTCAGTAGACTCATGCCGAATTTCTAAATAAACAAAGTAGCCTACTTCCCCATAATAGCCTAGTGAGAGTGGAAAACGTAGTCTGTCAATTTATCTTTCTTCTTCAGTTTTGGAACATCCTCAAATTCCCACGACATAATGAAGTGGTGTTTATCTAAAATCTCAAGAAGTTGTGCGCGTTTTTTCCTCTAATGCTTTGCCTTGTAGCCAAACCTCTTCCTTTCTTCCGGACAACAACTTTGGCTCAACGCTTTTATGGTAAAAAGCCAGAAAACAGTCTCGAAAGAGAAAGGACTTACATCATCGTCACCGTCTCCAATTCTAACGGGGGTCCTGTCTCTGTCTTACTCGGCTGTTATCAAAAAACATGCACGCGATGTTATTGCTTCGAGTCAGTTATAGATTGTGAATCATCTTCTAAGAGACCTCTGTGGTTAAATTGATCAATAAGTGACTTTGTAATCTCTCTCATTTGAAATTCAATGCAGTGTATGAGTGAGAGTGAGTGAGAATGTGTGTCTGTGTGTGCAAATTTGTCCTTTCCAGTAATTGAACCCAGATGTATGGAAAATAGATCTGGAGGGGAGAGTAACCGCACTGTGCTGATTGTGTAATATTGTGTCCAGTTTATATGCTCTACAGTTAACCTCTCTGATCCCTGTCTGAGTTTGAATGTGTGTCATGTCTAAGGTTTGGTCATTAGTCTGTGTGTGACACACACTCACACATTCATAAATGCACACCGACACACACACGTACATCACACCAGTAGCTACACATTCCGCCGCATTGATATGCGCATACATTCTGTCATATGGATGTAAATAGACATACAGGGAGAACTATCTTCTCTTTCTGCTTTTCTCTCTCTCTTACTCTTTCTCTCTCATACTCTCTCTCTCATACTCTCTCTCTCACTCGCACGCACGCACGCACGCACGCACGCACACACACACACACACACACACACACACACACACACACACACACACACACACACACACACACACACACACACACACACACCTCTGTCCCCAGGTGCAGAGTTCCACACCTGTTGGAGCGTTTCTCTGTAATTAGCTCAGGACAATTATCATTGGTGGGAGAAGGGGGGCAAGGGAAGGGGGGAGAAGACAATGGACCAGTTATTCTCTCCCTATCATCTCCCTCCTTCCTTCTCTCTCTCTTCTGTCGAGTAATGAAAGATTTTTCCCCTCTTCAAAGGGACAGGGTTTCCTACATAACAGCTGAGTCAGAAGAGAACAGAATTGATAGAGAGACAGAAAGAAAGAGAGCTAGAGAGAGGGAGATAGAGAGATAGAGAGAGGGAAGGGAGAGAAGACTAGGAAGGCTAATGTAGCAGTAGTAGTGTTGGTACTAGGCCCACAGGGCCACAGTGATTTTCCTTATTGTGAAACGCATCAGAGTCAGTCTCAAGAAGCAGAGAAAGTGTCTGTGTCAACCCTCTGTCATCACTTCTAAGTGACATATAGAGAATGGACTGTTTTGTATTTGGAGTCCAGGGAAATCCCAGTTGCTGTACATTTGGTGATAGAGGCTGAGGTGAATTGGGTGAGAGGGAGGATTGGTGTTCATGTACTTTCTCAGTAGCTTGGTAGTAGCTTGGTACAGTAGTTCTAGTTTTACCTCTTCTATCTCAGTAGCTTGGTACAGGAGTTATAGTTCTACCTCTTCTATCTCAGTAGCTTGGTCAGGAGTTATAGTTCTACCTCCTCTATCTCAGTAGCTTGGTCAGGAGTTATAGTTCTACCTCTATCTCAATAGCTTGGTACAGGAGTTATAGTTATACCTCCTCTATCTCAGTAGCTTGGTCAGGAGTTATAGTTCTACCTCTATCTCAATAGCTTGGTACAGGAGTTATAGTTCTACCTCTTATATCTCAATAGCTTGGTACAGGAGTTATAGTTCCACCTCTTCTATCTCAATAGCTTGGCACAGGAGCTATAGTTTTACCTCTTCTATCTCAGTAGATTGGTACAGGAGCTATAGTTTTACATCTTCTATCTCAATAGCTTGGTACAGGAGTTATAGTTCTACCTCCTCTATCTCAGTAGCTTGGTACAGGAGTTATAGTTCTACCTCCTCTATCTCAGTAGCTTGGTCAGGAGTTATAGTTCTACCTCCTCTATCTCAATAGCTTGGTACAGGAGTTATAGTTATACCTCTTCTATCTCAGTAGCTTGGTACAGGAGTTATAGTTATACCTCTTCTATCTCAGTAGCTTGGTACAGGAGTTATATTTCTACCTCTTCTATCTCAGTAGCTTGGTACAGGAGTTATAAGTTCTACCTCTTCTATCTCAGTAGCTTGGTACAGGAGTTATAGTTCCACTTCTTCTATCTCAGTAGCTTGGTACAGGAGCTATAGTTTTACATCTTCTATCTCAATAGCTTTGTACAGGAGCTATGTAGTTCGACTACTTATTTTTCTTCTTACTGTTTGTTTGCACCAAACACAAACTTAACGACTCTGCTCAGGGGTTTCTGGCGCTTTGTTTGACAGGAGTTATGTAAACCAGCTGACGCGGTTTAGATAGGTGGGTGTGTGAGTTTTAATAGGCCAGGCTTGTTAAAGTGCTGGAGGAGTGGGCGGTGTTGCTGCTGTGCCACTCCTGAACTTTACTTTTCAAACTCCATTCAAGTGAATTAACCCCCGGGAAGCTTTGAAAATCAAGATAACTGAGGGGGAGCCAGGGGCATGGGGAAGGGGATACCTAGTCAGTTGCACAACTGAATGCATTCAACCGAAATGTGTCTTCCACATTTGGCCCAACCTCTCCGATCGACATCCATGTCATCAGCGCCCGGGGAGAAGTTGTTGTTGGGGGTTAACTGCCTTGCTCAAGGGCAGAACGGCAGATTTTGTCTCCTTGCGGGCTCGGTGATTTGAACAAGTGACCTACCGGTTACTGGCCGACTGATCTTAACCACTAGGCTACCCGAGAGTATGTGTGTATATGTAGGAGTGTGTGTGTTATCCTTCACGTCAGGGCTTTATGTGGCTGTGAAGGCCTTCTCTGGGCCTCTCCATGGGCTGTGACAGCTAGGGGTTCAGTCAGGGGTGCAGGGATAGCCCCCGGGGTGACCTGAACAACACCCTCTCCTCTTGGAATGAGATCAAATCAAATTTTATTTGTCACATACACATGGTTAGCAGATGTTAATGCGAGTGTAGCGAAATGCTTGTGCTTCTAGTTCCGACCATGCAGTAGTATCTAACAAGTAATCTAACAAATTCACAACAACTACCTTATAAACACAAGAATAAAGGAATGAATACGAGTATGTACATATAATTATATGGATGAGCGATGGCTGACTGGCGTAGGCAAGATGCAGTAGATGGTATGGAGTACAGTATATACATATGAGATGAGTAATGTAGGATGTGTAAACATTATATAAATGGCATCGTTTAAAGTGGCTAGTGATACATTTATTTCATCCAATTCTAATTATTAAAGTGGCTAGAGATTTGAGTCGATGGCTGAACGGCATAGGCAAGATTCAGTAGATGGTTTAGACTACAGTGTATACATTTGATCATCAAATCAAATCAAATGTATTTATAAAGCCCTTCTTACATCAGCTGATGTCACAGAGTGCTGTACAGAAACCCAGCCTAAAACCCCAAACAGAAAGCAATGCAGGTGTAAAAGCACGGTGGCTAGGAAAAACTCCCTAGAAAGGCCAAAACCTAGGAAGAAACCTAGAGAGGAACCAGGCTGTGAGGGGTGGCCAGTCCTCTTCTGGCTGTGCCGGGTGCAAATTATAACAGAACATGGACAAGATTTTAAAATGTTCATAAAACAGGCAGAACAGTTGAAACTGGAGAAGCAGCACGGCCAGGTGGACTCGGGACATCAAGGAGTCATCAGGCCAGGTAGGCCTTGAGGAATGGTCCTAATGCTCAGGTCCTCCGGAGAGAGAGAGAAAAAAAAGAAAGAGAGAGAGAGATAATTAGAGAGAGCATACTTAAATTCACACAGGACACCAGATAAGAGAAGAAATACTCCAGATATAACAGACGGACCCTAGCCCCCGACACATAGACTACTGCAGCATAAATACTGGGGCTGAGACAGGAGGGGTCGGAGACACTGTGGCCCGTCCGACGATACCCAGACAGGGCCAAACAGGCAGGATATAACCCCACCCACTCTGCGAAGCACAGCCCCACACCACTAGAGGGATATCTTCAACCACCAACTTACCATCCTGAGACAAGGCCGAGTATAGCCCACAAGATCTCCGCCACGGCACCAGTAAGCCAGTGACTCAGCCCCTGTAATAGGGTTAGAGGCAGAGAATCCCAGTGGAGGGGAACCGGCCAGGCAAAGACAGCAAGGGTGGTTCGTTGCTCCAGTGCCTTTCCGCTCACCTTCACACTCCTGGGCCAGACTACACTCAGTCATAGGACCTACTGAAGAGATGAGTCTTCAATAAAGACTTAAAGGTTGAGACAGAGTCTACGTCTCTCACATGGATAGGCAGACTATTCCATAAAAATGGAGCTCTATAGGAAAAAGCCCTGCCTCCAGCTGTTTGCTTAGAAATTCTAGGGACAGTAAGGAGGCCTGCGTCTTGTGACCGTAGCGTACGTGTAGGTATGTACGGCAGGACCAAATCGGAAAGATAGGTAGGAGCAAGCCCATGTAATGCTTTGTAGGTTAGCAGTAAAACCTTGAAATCAGCCCTTGCCTTAATGAGTAATGTCGGATATCAGCCCTTGATATGAGCAATGTCGGATATGTAAACATTATATACAAAATTGTTTAAAGTGGCTAGTGATACATTTGTTATCGCGGTGCGGTCGACTCACCCCCTCTCTACCCCTCACCTCCAATGTGCCGAATCAGTGGAAGAGAAACTCGAACCCCTGAATATCCCTGACACCACACACACTCACGCACGCACACGCACACACACACACTAATATGGAAAAAATCCTGTTTGGAGCGAATATGATGGCAAATATTATTCTTCCTGAGCGTAACCACGGTGAGCACCTCTGACCTGGCAGTGAAAGTGCAGAAACAAAAAGCCCAAAGACTTTTTCTGCTCCTTCAAACGTGTGCTACATAAAATAAACACGGCCATCAGATCACCAGTCTGTGAACATGGGGCAGCGTTACCCCGCGCCGCCCACCTGCCCGCCCAGCCTACTGCTCTATGGGAGTTAAGAGTGGGGTCCTCTCAGTCAACACCATGACGCAAAATGGAACAAGCCTCCAACAGAAGCCTCGGGGGCTGACGGAATAAGGCCCCTGCCCACAGCCCCCAAGCCCCTGAGAAAGGGAGAAAAAGAGAGGAAAGGGTAGAGGGGGAAGACGAGATGAGGGGTGCCGACATTTTAGGAAAAGACCACCAGGCCCCAGTCTGCAGCACTGACCCCCTCCCCAATACACACACAACCTTCCAGAGAGCCAACGGCAGGACAGACAGGCGGGAGAGAGCAGGAGAGAGAGCAGGAGAAAGAGAGATTGGGAGAGAGAAAGAGAGAGACAGAGAGAGAGAGAGAGAGAGAGAGAGAGAGAGAGCAGGGCAGCAGGGTGGTTGGTGGCGGTGGCTGGAGCCGCCTGGGAGACTGTGGGGCTTAGCTGGCTAGCCAGGCTAACAGTGGGCAGCCTCAGCCTGTAGGAGCTGACCTCACAGGGGTTCTTTATAAGCTCTGTGTGTGTGTGTGTGTGTGTGTGTGTGGGTGTGTGTGCGTGCGCATGCTCGTGTGTGTGTGCGTGCGTGGAGGAGCTGACGTAACCTGCTGCGTACAGGAGAAAACACATTTGTCCCCTGGGGAGACCTGGGCTTCTGTTCTGCCCCAACCATAACCTCAGAGAGATTCCACACACACTCACAGATATAATTCCACACACACACAGATTTATACACAAACTAACCCTCCTAGTCCATCCCTAACCTCATACACAGATTCCACTCTCCAAGTACCTCATAGAGCGATTCAGATTCCACACCCTCCGTCCTGTTCTAATCCAATAAACTCTCTCTCATAATACATGGCTTCTGCTTACTGATACAGTATTAGAGGAATCATTCATTGTTTTTACCAGATACATCACATTAGGGGATTGTATATGGCAGTAGGGCAGGCTGCTTTACTGCCATATGACATGATGAACTCAGTGAAATCTGGGCTAAGGCCAGATGGGAGTTTTACTAACACACATCCGCATATTGCAAACACACACACACACACACACAGCGACACACCCAACGTCAGTTACATACCATGAGGCAGCAGATCACCTTCTATTGCTTCTAGGTTAAATAGTGTATGAAACTCCTCCCAACAACATTTCTCATCCCTACCATCATATATAGACTACTGTACAGTACATACCATCCATATATAGACTACTGTACAGTACATACCATCCATATATAGACTACTGTACAGTACATACCATCCATATATAGACTACTGTACAGTACATACCATCCATATATAGACTACTGTACAGTACATACCATCCATATATAGACTACTGTACAGTACATACCATCCATATATAGACTACTGTACAGTACATACCATCCATATATAGACTACTGTACAGTACATACCATCCATATATAGACTACTGTACAGTACATACCATCCATATATAGACTACTGTACAGTACATACCATCCATATATAGACTACTGTACAGTACAGTACATACCATCATTTATATAGACTACTGTACAGTACATACCATATATAGACTACTGTACAGTACATACCATATATAGACTACTGTACGGTACATACCATATATAGACTACTGTACAGTACATACCATATATAGACTACTGTACAGTACATACCATATATAGACTACTGTATGGTACATATCATATATAGACTACTGTACAGTACATACCATATATAGAGATCATAGATCACAGTCCCCCCACCCACCCTACAGCGTAGTTTCAGGCCTCACCTCACCGTGCGGTATGTGCTTGCTCACGGATGAAGGCTCCTGGGAGGTGATGTAATCCAAGGGAAACGGGGGGAACTACCCTGGTGGTAAAGTAATTTGATCCCTCCCCGGGCTATTTAGCTTCTGACCAAAACCATTACTTTCTGCTCCCAGATCAGCCCCAGCATGCACAGAGATGAGATTAAAGCCTCCTAGCTGCTCTGAGTGCAGCTCAGGACCCAGCAACTCCCAGCGATTTAGCCTAATCACTTCATGTGGAGTTGGATGAAGTTGCTCATAGGAAATGATCCAATGTCAGTTTTGAGTCCCTTCCCTGCTAGGGGGTACACTGATGTCAGTGCAGACAAATCAAATCAAATCAAATCTTATTTGTCACATACACATGGTTAGCAGATGTTAATGCGAGTGTAGCGAAATGCTTGTGCTTCTAGTTCCGACCATGCAGTAGTATCTAACAAGTAATCTAACAAATTCACAACAACTACCTTATACACACAAGAGTAAAGGAATGAATACGAGTATGTACATATAAATATATGGATGAGCGATGGCTGACCGGCATAGGCAAGATGCAGTAGATGGTATGGAGTACAGTATATACACATATATATATATATGAGATGAGTAATGTAGGATATGTAAACATTATATAAATGGCATTGTTTAAAGTGGCTAGTGATACATTATTTCATCCAGTTATAATTATTAAAGTGGCTAGAGATTTGGGTCGATGGCGAACGGCATAGGCAAGATACAGTAGATGGTTTAGAGTACAGTGTATACATTTGATATGAGTATGTCGGATACGTAAACATTATATACAAAATTGTTTAAAGTGGCTAGTGATACATTTGTTACATCCAATTCCTATGTTTAAAGTGGCTAGAGATTTAAGTCAGTATGTTGGCAGCAGCCACTCAATGTTAGTGATGGCTGTTTAACAGTCTGATGGCCTTGAGGTAGAAGCTGTTTTTCAGTCTCTCGGTCCCAGCTTTGATGCACCTGTACTGACCTCGCCTTCTGGATGATAGCGGGGTGAACAGGCAGTGGCTCGGGTGGTTGTTGTCCTTGATGATCTTTTTGGCCTTCCTATGACATCGGGTGGTGTAGGTGTCCTGGAGGGCAGGTAGGTTTCCCCCGGTGATGCGCTGTGCAGTCCTCACTACCCTCTGGAGAGCCTTACGGTTGTGGGCGGAGCAGTTGCCGTACCAGGCGGTGATACAGCCCGACAGGATGCTCTCGATAGTGCATCTGTAAAAGTTTGTGAGTGATTTTGGTGACAAGCCGAATTTCTTCAGCCTCCTGAGGTTGAAGAGGCGCTGTTGCGCCTTCTTCACCACGCTGTCTGTGTGGGTGGACCAATTCAGTTTGTCCGTGATGTGTACACCGAGGAACTTAAAACTTTCCACCCTCTCCACTACTGTCCCCTCGATGTGGATAGGGGGTGCTCCTCTCCTGTTTCCTGAAGTCCACGATCATCTCCTTTGTTTTGCTGACATTGAGTGAGAGGTTATTTTCCTGACACCACACTCCGAGGGCCCTCACCTCCTCTCTGTAGGCCGTCTCGTCGTTGTTGGTAATCAAGCCTACCACTGTAGTGTCGCCAGCAAACTTGATGATTGAGTTGGATGCGTGCTTGGCCACGCAGTCATGGGTAAACAGGGAGTACAGGAGAGGGCTGAGAACGCACCCTTGTGGGGCCCCAGTGTTGGGGATCAGTGGAGTGGAGATGTTGTTTCCTACCCTCACCACCTGGGACCGGCCCGTCAGGAAGTCAGGACCCAGTTGCACAGGGCTGGAGTCGAGACCCAGGGTCTCGAGCTTAATGACGAGCTTGGAGGGAACTATGGTGTTAAATGCTGAGCTGTAGTCGATGAACAGCATTCTTACATAAGTATTCCTCTTGTCCAGATGGGTTAGGGCAGTATGCAGTGTGATTGCGATTGCTGCGTCTGTGGACCTATTGGGACGGTAAGCAAATTGGAGTGGGTCCAGGGTGTCTGGCAGGATGGAGGTGATATGATCCTTGACTAATCTCTCAAAGCACTTCATGATGACAGAAGTGAGTGCTACGGGGCGATAGTCATTTAGCTCAGTCACCTTGGCTTTCTTGGGAACAGGAACAATGGTGGCCCTCTTGAAGCATGTGGGAACAGCAGACTGGGATAGGGACTGATTGAATATGTCCGTGAACACACCAGCCAGCTGGTCTGCGCATGCTCTGAGGACACGGCCAGGGATGCCATCTGGGCCGGCAGCCTTGCGAGGGTTAACACATTTAAATGTTTTTCTCACATTGGCTGCGGTGAAGGTGAGCCCGCAGGTTTTGGTAGCGGGCCGTGTCGGTGGCACTGCATTGTCCTCAAAGCGAGCAAAGAAGTTGTTTAGTTGGTCTGGGAGCAGGACGTCATGGTCCGCGACGGGCTGGTTTTTCTTTTTGTAGTCTGTGATTGACTGTAGACCCTGCCACATTCCTCTTGTGTCTGAGCCGTTGAATTGTGACTCTACTTTGTCTCTATATTGACGCTTAGCTTGTTTGATTGCCTTGCGGAGGGAATAGCTACACTGTTTGTATTCAGTCATGTTTCCGGTAGCCTTAGCCTGGTTAAAAGCAGTGGTTCGCGCTTTCAGTTTTGCGCGAATGCTGCCATCAATCCACGGTTTCTGGTTGGGGAAGGTTTTAATATGTGCTATGGGTACAACATCACCAATGCACTTGCTAATAAACTCGCTCACCGAATCAGCGTATGCATCAATGTTGTTGTCAGATGCTATCCGAACATATCCCAGTCCACGTGCTCAAGCAATCTTGCAGCATGGAATCAGATTGGTCGGACCAGCGTTGAACAGACCTGAGAACAGGCGTTTCCTGTTTTAGTTTCTGTTTGTAGGCTGGGAGCAACAAAATGGAGTCATGGTCAGACTTGCGAAAGGAGGGCGGAGAATAGCCTTGTATGCATCACGGAAGTTGGAATAACAGTGGTCCAGGATTTTACCAGCCCGGGTGGCACATTCGATATGCTGGTAAAATTTCGAGCCTTGTTCTTAAATTAGCCTTATTAAAATCCCCAGCCACAATAAATGCAGCCTCAGGATATGTGGTTTCCAGTTTACATAGAGTCCGATGAATTTCTTTCAGTGCCGTCGATGTATCAGCTTGAGGGGATGTACACGGCTGTGATTATAATCGAGGAGAATTCTCTTGGTAGATAATGCGGTCTGCATTTGATTGTAATGAATTCTATGTCAGGTGAACAAAAGGACTTGAGTTCCTGTATGTTGTTATGATCACACCACGTCTCGTTAATCATAAGACACACACCCCCACCCTTCTTCTTACCAGATAGAAGTTTGTTTCTGTCGGCGCGATGCGTGGAGAAACCAGGTGGCTGTACCGACTCGATAACGTGTCCTGAGTGAGCCATGTTTCCGTGAAGCAAAGAACGTTGCAGTCTCGGATGTCTCTCTGAAAGGCAACCCTCGATCGGATTTCGTCTACTTTGTTGTCAAGAGACTGTACATTGGCGATTAAAATACTCGGGAGAGGTGCACGATGCGCCTGGCCGACGTAGCTTGACCAAAAGACCGGCGCGTTTCTTCTCGGCGCCGCCGTTGTTTTGAGTAGCCACGTGCTATCCAGTCTATTGTTGTGTTTGGGTTAGCAAACCGAGAATCCTCTTTGGGAAAGTCGTATTCCTGGTCGTAATGTTGGTAAATTGACGTTGCTCTTATATCCAATAGTTCCTCCCGGTTGTATGTAATAAAACTTAATATTTCCCGGGGTAATAATGTAAGAAGTAATACATAAAAAAACAAAATACTGCATGGTTTCCTGAGAACGTGAAGCGAGGCTGCCATCTCTGTCGGCGCCGGAAGGCGTGGAGTGAGACAGAGGGTACAGTGGAGTGAGACAGCACAGGAGCTGGGCCTACTGACTCACATGAAAAAATACTCCCGTACTACACACTGTAGTATCCCTCAACCATGTGAGGTACTTTCTATAGAATGTTGTAGCATAATGTAAAATACTATTGTAAATATTACTGTATTATCCACAAAAAAACACTGTAATAAATACTACATAACAGTCCTCAAAATCACTACAGTTTTTTTAACTATAGTAAATACAACAATATTTAATTTGCATATACCCTGCCCATTCCCCTCCGTCCATAAGTGAGAAACCTAAATGCCAAGTATAGACCACATATTGTGTTCCCTACAGGTTATAGAAAAGAGCAGATTCTCTGAACTATCCATTCAGAACCCAGTCCAAACTACCTACCTACCGGTTTTGGAAAATATCCTCTTTTAGTATTTCTCCAGTAGGTTTCCTCAAGAAGAAAGCCTCCACTCCTATGTCAAAGATAATAAAGCTAAAACGCTTTAGTAAATACTACAGTAATATCCGCAAAAACACTACAGTAATTAATTAATTAATTTATACTATACTAAATTGTAAATACCAGGGTTTGGAACATAAATTATATTCCAATTATTCAGTTCCAACAGAACCCCTTTTTTTTTTGTTCTGTTCTGGACAGAAAATAAAGTTCTGATCCCGTTCAAATAAAAAAGATAATGTTTTCATATAGTACATTTTCGTTCATTTTTTAACCTGGGAAATCAACAGTGTTTTTACATTTTAGCTCATTCATTTACTCCACCAATTAGCACTGATAGAGCAGCTTGCTATGGAGCGGGTTACAAAGTTGTTGACATGTTTGATTGGTCAGATAGGCCTAAGTGCAGGTGCGAGATGCGACTGAAATGTTTTACTAAAAAAATATATATATAGTACTGTTGAAGTCGGAAGTTTACATACACCTTAGCCAAATACATTTAAACTCAGTTTTTCACAATTCTTGACATTTAATCCTAGTAAAAATTCCCTGTCTTAGGTCAGTTAAGATCACCACTTTATTTTATGAATGTGAAATGTCAGAATAATAGTAGAGAGAAGGATTTATTTCAGCTTTTATTTCTTTCATCACATTCCCAGTGGGTCAAAAGTTGTTATACGGTGGGTGTAGCTGGTGTAGGAGTCAGGCGCAGGAGAGCAGAGATGAGTGTACTAAGTAACTTTACTAGGCAAAAGTACAAAATACACATACAAAAATACTGGCTGAAACAAAGCACGGGTGAAAACATAACAAACCCGGCGAAATCCAACATGCCCAAAACAAACAATTCCCCACACAGACATGGGGGAAACTAAGGGTTAAATAGACAACAGTAATAAGTGAAAATGAAAACCAGGTGTGTGAAAAAACAAATGAAAAGTGGATCGGCGATGGCTAGTTGACCGGTGACGTCGACCGCCAAACGCCGCCCGAACAAGGAGAGGAACCAACTTCAGCGGAAGTCGTGACAGAATTTTAAATACACTCAATTAGTATTTGGTAGCATTGCCTTTCAATTGTTTAACTTGGGTAAAACGTTTTGGGTAGCCTTCCACAAGCTTCCCACAATAAGTTGGGTGAATATTGGCCCATTCCTCCTGACAGAGCTGGTGTAACTGAGTCAGGTTTGTAGGCCTCCTTGCTCGCACACGCTTTTTCAGTTCTGCCCACAAATTGTCTATTGGATTGTGGTCAGGGCTTTGTAATGACCACTCCAATACCTTGACTGTGTTGTTCTTAAGCCATTTTGCCACAATTTTGGAAGTATGCTTGGGGTCATTGTCCATTTGGAAGACCCATTTGCCAACAAGCTTTAACTTCCTGACTGATGTCTTGAGATGTTGCTTCAATATATCCACACAATTTTCCTTCCTCATGATGCCATCTATTTTGTGAAGTGCACCAGACCCTCCTGCAGCAAAGCACCCCCACAACATGATGTTGCCACCCCTGTGCTTCACGGTTGGGATGGTGTTCTTCGGCTTGCAAGCCTCCCCCTTTTTCCTCCAAACATAACGATGATCATTATGGCCAAACAGTTCTATTTTTGTTTCATCTGACCAGAGGACATTTCTCCAAAAAGTACGATCTTTGTCCCTAAGTGCAGTTGCAAACCGTAGTCTGTTTTCTTTATGGTGGTTTTGGAGCAGTGGCTTCTTCCTTGCTGAGCGGCCTTTCAGGTTATGTCGATATAGGACTCGATTTACTGTGGATATAGATACTTTTGTACCTGTTTCCTCCAGCATCTTCACAAGGTCCTTTGCTGTTGTTCTGGGATTGATTTGCACATTTTGCACCAAAGTACGTTCATCTCTAGGAGACAGAACGCGTCTCCTTCCTGAGCTGTATGATGGCTGCGTGGTACCATGGTGTTTATACCTGTGTACTATTGTTTGTACAGATGAACGTGGTACCTTCAGTCATTTGGAAATTGCTCCCAAGGCTGAACTAGACTTGTGGAGGTCTACAATTTTTTCCTGAGGTCAATTAGCTTATCAGAAGCTTCTAAAGCCATGACATCATTTTCTGTAATTTTCCAAGCTGTTTAAAGGCACAGTCAACTTAGTGTATATAAACTTCTGACCCACTGGAATTGTGATACAGTGAATTATAAGTGAAATAATCTGTGTCATGCACAAAGTAGATGTCCTAACCGACTTGCCAAAACTGTAGTTTGTTAACAAGAAATTTGTGGAGTGGTTGAAAAATGAGTTTTAATGACTCCAACCTAAGTGTATGTAAACTTCCGACTGTCTGTCTGTTGCCTTTGTGTCCTACCTCTGTCTCTCTATTGGGTCATCCTATCCCTTCCCTCTATCATTCATCATCCCTCTCTCTTACTTTGTCACGGTAATGGAATTTTGCTGAGATTTTTCACTTAAAATGTATGCCAAACAAAAACCATTGATTTCAAAGTTTAACAAACTCTATGCACAAGGACTACCTTTATCAATTTACACAAAACATTGTACAGATTCAAAGTTTAGTAACATAATTTCTGTAAAATCTCCCTCTGTTTTTTGTGTCCAAGTTTTCCAAAAACTCTGCTAAATATCTTCTCCGAATTAAGATTAGCAATGTCTGCAGAAACAATGAGGTGTCAACTGACTTTGAAAACATCTCTTTTGGTTATTTAACTACAGTAAGTGAAGTGGATTTACACCCGTTGCGGGTAATGGAATTTCATAATGGGTCCCTGATCTGTACTACACAGAAATGCATAATTATGGATATGAATGTTATTCTCTTCGTGGTGATGTATCCTAAACAGGTACACTAAGGTATACATATGTACAGTGGCTTTCTTTAAGCAATGGCTTTTCTCTAGCCACTCTTCCGTAAAGCCCAGCTCTGTGGAGTGTACGGCTTAAAGTGGTCCTATGGACAGATACTCCAATCTCTGCTGTGGAGCTTTGCAGCTCCTTCAGGGTTATCTTTGGTCTCTTTGTTGCCTCTCTGATTAATGCCCTCCTTGCCTGGTCCATGAGTTTTGATGGGCAGCCCTCTCTTGGCAGGTTTGTTGTGGAGCTCCGTGGGATGTTCAAAGTTTCTGATATTTTTTTAATAACCTAAACCTGATCTGTACTTCTCCACAACTTTGTCCCTGACCTGTTTGGAGAGCTCCTTGGTCTTCATGGTGCCACTTGCTTGGTGGTGCCCCTTGCTTAGTGGTGTTGCAGACTCTGGGGCCTTTCAGAACAGGTGTATATATACTGAGGTCATGTGACACTTTTTTTCATTTCACTTTACCAATTTGGACTATTTTGTGTATGTCCATTAAATGAAATCCAAATAAAAATCAATTTAAATTACAGGTTGTAATGCAACAAAATAGAAAAAACGCCAAAGGGGGATGAATACTTTTGCAAGGCACTGTAATATCCTCCTGGCTATTATTTGAATGACATCTATGTTTTCCAAGTTTGGACATCACAGTACAGCACTTTAGAACTCAGTACAGTAGAGTAGAGTTCAGTACAGTACAGTACAGTAAAATATAGTATAGTTCAGTACAGTAGAGTTCAGTACAGTATACTTCAGTACAGTAGAGTATACTTCAGTACAGTACAGTACGTTATAGTGTACTAATCTCTAGTGTGCTCTACTGTGTACTGTACTGTACTGTACTGTACTGAAGTATACTCTACTTTACTGTACTGTACTGAAGTATACTGTCCTGAACTCTACTGTACTGGACTATACTCTACTTTACTGTACTGTACTGTGCTGTACTTGGGTTTGAGGAACTCTGGAGCTCTGTCAGAGTGACCATCATGTTCTTGGTCACCTCCCTGACCAAGCCCCCCCCACCAACACTGACCTTCTCATAGACCCACAAAGAGGGAGAAGGAATAGTGGAGAGAAAGAGAGTTGGAGAGAGAGAGATGGAGAAAGAAGGAGTGAGAGAGAGATGGGGAGAGGGAGATGGTGAGTCAGGAAGAGATGGAGGTGAGGGATGGAGATAGAGGGATGGAGAAAGAAAGGGAGAGAAAGAAAAACAGAAAGCGAGGAAGACAACGAGAGGACAGACAGAGAGGTGGAGACAGACAGAGAGAGTGGGCGGGTGTGTAATCGTAGTGTATGTAAACTGACACAAAAATAGAATGTTGAAGAATAACTTTCATTTCCAGCCCCTGACTCAACTGCCTGATATTGTTAAAAGGAGCCCAGTGAAGAGTTTGTTGCTCTTCCGGCTGAAGTTGTGTGTAATTGGGAGCATTAGTGGGGTCAAAGTGCGTGTAAACATTCTCCACTAGAATAGAAGAGTTAAGATGACTGTCGTGTCTTACTACTGACTCACTAAACTGATCATGATAAAGGTGCTTAAGTGGCTTCACACAAAACCTAGTGAGTTTCAGTTGTTGTTACTGTACAGGTGAGACAGTGAGAGTTAAGAGAAATGGGGGCAGGAGAGGTCAAACACTTACAATGAAAGATGTTTTTCTGGAAGATATCTTTAAACGGAAAGATACCCGATACTCATTATTACTAAGTCTGATAATGATTAATGAGGGGAATGCAGGCGGAATGCACGCTATTACATCATAGATATTAAGGAAGTAGGAAGTGATTGGACAGGTCAGAGTGTATGTAAACATTGACGTTTTTCTTTACACAGTATCATGTAAGTAGCATATAAACACAAACTCATATGTTGAGGATTAATATAATCTCTACAAACAAAGATTTACAATTGGGTTATGATGAAACATGAAGATAATTCACAGATTCTGCAGTTAATTCACACACAGACAGGAAATAGAAAAATTAACCGGTAAACATGCAGTCATAAAAACTCAAATATATCCTTGTTATCTGCTGTTGTTATCTGTGTGTGATTTATGATGCTTGGGGTTTAGTGGGTTCTATTGTAATGGCCGGTGATGGAAGGGCTGATGTGCGTCAGTGTGGACAGACACCCATCCAGGCCCTGTCAGATGTGTGGGGAGGAGAGAAGGAGAAGGAGGAGGGGGAGGAAAGGTGGAGGAAGAGGAGGGGTTCTAAATGG
The DNA here is from genome assembly GCA_030435695.1 of Brachymystax lenok tsinlingensis. Lineage (NCBI taxonomy): Eukaryota > Metazoa > Chordata > Actinopteri > Salmoniformes > Salmonidae > Brachymystax > Brachymystax lenok. Next base: position 53,673,140 of record CM059789.1, read on the forward strand.
TTTAAATGGTAGATTACTGAGGTGGTGTGAGCTCTAATTACTCTGTTACTGACGTAAGCATGTGTTAGTGTGTGTCCACAAAAGTGTGTGTGTGTGTGTGGGGAGGGACGACAGACTGCGACGTCACAGAATTCCCACTTCCTTTGTCCGTCTGCCACCCTCCTCCCCCTGGGGTGTTTGTCAGCAACTCTCAGCTTCCGTAGAATAACATAAGAGACTCAGTGTGTGGCTGACGCAGGGAGCATGGCACAGAGGTGGTCTCAGCTGTGTTACACTACATCACACACACACACACTCACAGACAGAGACGGTGAGGGAAGACTGACAAAGAGAGAGAATGCTCAAGTAAAGTCTCCTGGGTGACTTTGTTACACGCATAAGAATGTGCTAAAAATAAGATCCCTCACTCTCTCTCTCTTTATTTTCTCTTTTTGCAAGTGGACCTCCTAGAGTAGCAGTGTGGGGTCATTCAGGGGAGATAGTGTAGCAGCCAGCCAGGCCAGCTGATGAAAATGATGAACTGTTACTGGGCTGCTGAGAAAGTTGTGTTGCGTTGTATTGTATTGTATTGTATTGTGTTGTGTTGTGTTTTTGTATGCGTCATTTTTGTTGTTTAGGGCTTTTTGTCTTTACAGATCATTAAGCCTTCCGTAAAAGTATGGCTACTGTCTAGCATGTTACACTTCTATTGTATTAAAGAGAGAGAGAGAGAGAGAGAGAGAGAGAGGGTAAGAGGAAGGTTAGAGAGATACAGAAGAGATGGAGAGAGAGAGAGAGAGAGAGAGAGAGAGAGAGAGAGAGAGAGAGAGAGAGAGAGAGAGAGAGAGAGAGAGAGAGAGAGAGAGAGAGAGAGAGAGAGAGAGGGATGCAGACAGGACACACACAATGACAGGGGAGGAAAGAATGTTTAGGGCGACTGAGAATGGCGGTGAGAGGAGAGGGAGCTCTGAGACTGGCGTGGCTTCCCCAGCGCATTAACACTGGCCCGAGATGGAGAGAGCGAGAGGGAGGGAGACAGCCGGGCAGATGGAAAGAGTGTTTGCACAGTAAAAAGTTCCTTTTTGCGTGGGTTGTCTGCTTCTCCCCTCCCTTCCCCCCACCCTTCCTCCTCTCCCTCTCTGTCTCTGACCTATTGCTTCAACTCAATCATTCATAGATTTCTTCACTTGCAGACGCAAGACAACTTGGAAGGAGTGAGGGAGAAAGAGAGAGAGAGAGGGAACCTGAGCGGGAGAGCAACGCACAGTGAGAGGGAGGGAGGAACGGAGAGGGTTTTCGGCTGGCACTCACTGTCACATACCATAGAGTTTGGTTTAATAGAGAGCAGACTTAAATGTTTTCATTCCTACTCTCGTTTCCCTCCCTCACTCTCTCTTTCATCCCTTCTTCCTTTGCAGAGAGAGAATCTGTTAGCTGATAGAGGACAACTGTAATAATGATGCTGGTTAATGTCCTCTTCTAATGAGCCAATAAAAGGGAGCAGAGCAGATGCAACATATCACAACACAGCACAATACAGGACAACACAACCCAATACAGGGCAACACAATGCAGGACAACACAACCCAATACAGGGCAACACAATACAGGACAACACAACACAATACAGGGCAACACAATACAGGACAACAAAACACAATACAGGCCAACACAGGACAACACAACACAGGACAACACAGGACAACACAACACAGGACAACACAGGACAATACAGGACAACACAACACAGGACAATACAGGACAACACAACACAGGACAATACAGGACAATCAAGGACAACACAACACAGGACAACACAACACAACAACACAACGCAGGACAACACAACACAAGACAACACAACGCAGGACAACATAACACAACACAAGACAACACAACACAGGACAACATAACACAACACAGGACAACACAACACAGGACAACCCAACAATGGACAACACAAAACAAGACAATACAACGCAGGACAACACAACACAGGACAACACGAAACAACACAGGACAAGACAGCACAACACAACACAGCACAACATAACACAGGACAACAACAATGGACAACACCACACAGGAAAACACAACACAGGACAACACAACCCAACACAACACAGGACAACAAAACACAATACAGGCCAACACAGGACAACACAACACAGGACAACACAGGACAACACAACACAGGACAACACAGCACAACACAACACAGGACAACACAGGACAATACAGGACAACACAACACAGGACAATACAGGACAATCAAGGACAACACAACACAGGACAACACAACACAACAACACAACGCAGGACAACACAACACAAGACAACACAACGCAGGACAACATAACACAACACAAGACAACACAACACAGGACAACATAACACAACACAGGACAACACAACACAGGACAACCCAACAATGGACAACACAAAACAAGACAATACAACGCAGGACAACACAACACAGGACAACACGAAACAACACAGGACAAGACAGCACAACACAACACAGCACAACATAACACAGGACAACAACAATGGACAACACCACACAGGAAAACACAACACAGGACAACACAACCCAACACAACACAGGACAACACAACACAGGACAACACAACACAACACAATCAACACAACACAGGACAACACAGCGCAGGACAACACAACACAAGACAACACAACGCAGGACAACATAACACAACACAAGACAACACAACACAGGACAACATAACACAACACAGTACAACACAACACAGGACAACCCAACAATGGACAGCACAACACAACAACACAACGCAGGACAACACAACACAACACGAAACAACACAGGACAAGACAGCACAACACAGGACAACACAACACAGCACAACATAACACAACACAGGACAACACAACACAGGAAAACACAACACAGGACAACCCAACACAGGACAACACAACCCAACACAACACAGGACAACACAACACAGGACAACCCAACACAACACAATCAACACAACACAGGACAACACAGCACAGGACAACACAGCACAGGACAACACAACACAGGACAACATAACACAACTCAACACAACACAGGACAACCCAACACAGCCATATCTGCATGTAGAAGTCAGAGAGAGACAAATGGAAAGGAAGAGAGCAATTGACACGCATAATTTGAAAATCACATCTGTGGTGAGTTTTCCTAACTAAACTAGCCAGAGGTGAAGGGGGGTGAATGGGTTGGAGCAGGGGAGTAAGAGGTGGAGGGGGTTGTCGTAAATCTCTTGGACGGAACAGATACCTGAACAGCACATTAACCGTGATCACTGACTGTGAGAAAGAGAGAGTGAGAGACGTCACTTTATTGCCCAATGACTATCCTCACCGTGTGTGTCACTAGTTCATTCTCTTTTTCCCAAAAACATGAACACACTCACTCGCTCTTTGACGTACGTAGATGCATAAAGGGCATGTGGGGAGAGGGTAGGGGGAATGATAGTGTGTGTACAGGGGGTGAGTTAGGGTTACCATGACAGTTGGTCAGATAGGATGCCCTACTGGAATCATGCACTCTGAGGCAGCAATGGAAGGATGGAGTGAGGGAGGAGATGGAGGGAGGAGATGGAGGGAGGGATGTCTGAGAGGAGTGAGGCGGAGGTTATGGAGAGAGTTAAGGGGTCGTCCGACTACCCAGTCATAGTAGAGTAAACATTAACAGTAGTATACTATGTCGGCCTCTCGTCCGTTCCCTTTGAGCGTAAACACTGTTTATTCTACAGCTTGGTGGAACTCCCTGGAATAGGAAATGATGGAGCAACATCAGCATGATGAATTGATTGGCTCCCAAAATCACGTTTGCCATTGGAGCTTCCTGTGTTTCCAGCGTTGCGTCATTTTCAACATTCCCTCTGTTTACACATCCAAGGCTGTGAGGTAGGCAGGATCAGAGCCTTAACCTTCAGCTCCATTACACTACAGTCACTTACAGTAGACATACAGTAACCAATGGTGTCATTTGGAACAGGAGTTTTACACTATATAAACCAATTGGAATACCAGAAGGGTTATTTGGACAATACCAACATATTCAAATGTATGTAAATGTAAAAAATGATGATTTAAAAAAAATATATGAAATTATTCAAATGTGCCATTATTGTATACCAGGGATGATCAACTCCAACTCCCAGCCAATCAGAGCGGATCAAACCCAGCAGACACTCTGACCCATCAAAAAGCTTCATATGACAGTGAGGAAACCATTTAAGAGACAGTCGCGTGCAGAACTACACGGCGCCAGGGTTTGTCAGGGCTACGCAAAGATTGACTAACCAAGTAAAGTTGGACTAAGTGAGTCAGGTTTGTCTGGCCAGAAGGTCAAAGGAAGGCCATGTCACAGGTTCCCTACTCTCACTCTCTGATGTCTAACTAATGTTTCATACCACACGGACACAGTCACAGACATACAGAGGGCTGTAGTAAGCCACGACACAGTCACAAACATAGGGAGGGCTGTAGTAAGCCGTGACACAGTCACAGACATAGGGAGGGCTGTAGTAAGCCGTGACACAGTCGCAGACATATGGAGGGCTGTAGTAAGCCGCGACACAGTCACAGACATATGGAGGGCTGTAGTAAGCCGCGACACAGTCACAGACATAGGGAGGGCAGTAGTAAGCCGTGAACCAGTCACAGACATAGGGAGGGCAGTAGTACGCCGAGACACAGGTTCCTCTGATGTCTAACATTTTAACACACACACACATGGCTGGTATGGACCATGTCACAGGTTCCGTTCTCTCTCATGTGTTTGAGGTTTAATTCAGTGTCTCACTCTGGTACTTCTCTTCCGGTGGTTTATACACATTGGTGATGTAATGGGTAGCACATCAAGGCCACACACACACACACACACACACACACACACACACACACACACACACACACACACACACACTTAATGTTCTTGTACACATATAGACACCACACTCACACCACCAGCCTACTAATTACCCACACACATGCACACACACTCACATTCGCACACACACACTCATACACTCACACTACCCCTTCTCCTAACACACACACACACATACACACACACCATGGCACAGAGGCTTTCTTTCCCAACAAATAGCCACCCATGAGCACACAAACACACACACACACACACGTGAACTTCCTCCCTCCCTCTAACTCACACACACACAAATAGTGACATTGTGTATGAGTGATATGAGAGATCACCACTGGCAGATTGTCTAACAGACTCTCAGTGCCTCAGAACCACCCAGGAGACCCCCATCATGGTAGGCAGACGGAGAGAAGGAGAGAGAGGGAACGAGGGAGGGAGAGTGACTAACTTCACTCTTTCTTTTCTTCTTGCCCCAGCTGTGTCTTCAAACAGCCCTTTGATGTGGGAAATTAAAAAGAGCGAGTGTGTCAATATCTCCCTCGGTCCACCACATTCATCCATTTCCTCTCCTCCTCTCCCCTTCTCCTCCTCTCTTTTCTTGTCTGCTGTTGACCCAGGAAAAGAGAATACTACTTGTTTCCCACAACACCTCTACCACCCAGCCTCCTCGCCACTATGCCCTCATAAGTGTCTGTGTGTTTATTTGTGTATCCATGTGTGTGTGTGTGTGTAGGCCCATCACTTAACACTTGTACCCACTACCCACATCATTATTAGTGTCTGATGTTCTCCCTTGAAAACCCACCCTCCAAGCATTTTATCATTTTGTTGGTTTATGAGTGTGTGTGTGTGTGTGTGTGTGTGTGTGTGTGTGTGTGTGTGTGTGTGTGTGTGTGTGTGTGTGTGTGTGTGTGTGTGTGTGTGGGCATGAGTGAGAGTGAGTGCACATGTGCTCATGTATACAGTAAGTGTGAGTGTGTGTGTCCACCGGCCCACTCCCCTGGGGTTTATGTCTATGCTGCATTAATCCTCCGTCTCTGCCTTGATGACTGGAAACTCATTTCTGCCTTTTTGCAACACTGTGCTATGCTTTACTGCACCTGACGGGGTGTTTCCAGGGCCGCTCAGTCAGTGACTGAGAAAGTGTGTGTTTGTGAGACAGATCGAGCATCAGGATATGGGCTTGTGCACACGTGTGTATGTGCCTGCTTGTTTGCACATCTTTGTTTGTTTGTGTGTGTGTATTCATTTTGCCATGTATGTGTGTGTGTGCATTATGCTGTGGCTGTGTGTATATGTGTGTGTGTGTGTGTGTGTGTGTATTACGCTGTGCATGTGTGAATGACACAAATATAAATTTTCACAAAGTCTGCTGCCTCAGTTTGTATGATGGCAATTTGCATATACCCCAGGAGTGATCAGATGAATTGCAATGAATTAATTGAAAAATCCCTTATTTCCATGCAAATTAACTCAATCCCCAAAAAACATTTCCACTGCATTTCAGCCCTGCCACAAAAGGACCAGCTGACATCATGTCAGTGATTCTCTCGTTAACACAGGTGTGAGTGTTGACAAGGACAAGGCTGGAGATCACTCTGTCATGCTGATTGAGTTCGAATAACAGACTGGAAACTTCAAAAGGAGGGTGGTGCTTGGAATCATTGTTCTTCCTCTGTCAAACATGGTTACCTGCAAGGAAACACGTGCAGCCATCATTGCTTTGCGCAAATAGGGCTTCACAGGCAAGGATATTGCTGCCAGTAAGATTGCACCTCAATCAACCATTTATCAGATCATCAAGAACTTCTAGGAGAGCGGTTCAATTGTTGTGAAGAAAGCTTCAAGGCGCCCAAGAAAGTCCAGCAAGCGCCAGGACTGTCTCCTAAAGTTGATTCAGCTGCGGGATCGGGGCACCACCAGCACAGAACTTGCTCAGGAATGGCAGCAGGCAGGTGTGAGTGCATCTGCACGCACAGTGAGGCGAAGACTTTTGGAGGATGGCCTGGTGTCAAGAAGGGCAGCAAAGAAGCCACTTCTTTCCAGGAAAAACATCAGGGACAGACTGATATTCTGCAAAAGGTACAGGGAGTGGACTGCTAAGGACTGGGGTAAAGTCATTTTCTCTGATGAATCCCCTTTCCGATTGTTTGAGGCATCTGGAAAAAAAGGTGAGCGCTACCATCAGTCCTGTGTCATGCCAACAGTAAAGCATCCTGAGACCATTCATGTGTGGGGTTGCTTCTCAGCCAAGTGGGCTCATAATTTTGCCTAAGAACACAGCCATGAATAAAGAATGGTACCAACACATCCTCCGAGAGCAACTTCTCCCAACCATCCAGGAACAGTTTGGTGATGAGCAATGCCTTTTCCAGCATGATGGAGCACCATGCCATGAGGCAAAAGTGATAACTAAGTGGCTCGGGGAACAAAACATCAATATTTTGGGTCCATGGCCAGGAAACTCCCCAGACCTTAATCCCATTGAGAACTTGTGGTCAATCCTCAAGAGGCGGGTGGACAAACAAAAACCCACAAATTCTGACAAACTCCAAGCATTGATTATGCAAGAATGGGCTGCCATCAGTCAGGATGTGGCCCAGAAGTTAATTGACAGCACACCAGGGCGGATTGCAGAGGTCTTGAAAAAGAAGGGTCAACACTGCAAATATTGACTCTTTGCATCAACTTCATGTAATTGTCAATGAAAGCCTTTTACACGTATGAAATGCTTGTAATTATACTTCAGTATTCCATAGTAACATCTGACAAAAATATCTAAAGACACTGAAGCAGCAAACTTTGTGGAAATTAATATTTGTGTCATTCTCAAAACTTTTGGCCACGACTGTACTGTTTTAACCCCATCTTATTCCCCCTCCCTGACACTGTGTTATTGGACTGGAGTCCAGTCACTGTTTCTATGCAACACTAGGCCCCTTCTGGACAACACCTCTCTCCCGTCCCGCTCTGTCTCTCACTCTTTCCTTCACCCTGGAGAGAGGGAGAGAAAAAAGAAGGGGGGAAAGTGGAAATAACAGGATGATGTCTTAGGAGTGGCTGTCTGAAAAAAAGGAGAGTGAGGGGGGTGAGAGAGGTGTTTGCTCTGTGTATGAACTATGAAGTGGGGAACGTGCCATATGTAGCAGAGTCCTACTGTAAAGCCACAGTCAAAAAAACATTTTTAACACTCAGAGAAACACAATAAACAATGAGAGAGAGAGAGAGAGAGAGAGAGAGAGAGAGAGAGAGAGAGAGAGAGAAAACAAGGTAGATCCACTGTATAAAGGATACAGGACTGGAGATAGGCTGATATAAAATTAAACAATGGCCTTTTTAAACTTATGCAGTGATAGAGAGAGGGGGGAAGAGATTTGGAGATGGAAAGATAGAAAGAGGTAGATGGACTGATAAATAGGTAGCGGGATGCGACGGAAGAAGTGTAGACTACTGGAGATAGGGACAGGATGGACGAGAGAAAGTGATACAGACCGAAAAAAAAGAAAAAACAACGGAACCTTTTGAAAAATTTGCAAAGGGAGACAGACAGCTCTGGGAGGGAGGGTAGGAGGAAAGGGGGAGCGCGTGTGTTTTTATGAATGAATGTCGGTGACTCAGTCGATGTGTCATACAGCCCGGTCTTTATAAAAGGACGTTTTAAACAAGCCTAAACATTTCACTGCGCGAAAATTTGACTTACACACACTCGCATCCCTCTCTCTGCACTCATCCGTCTATCCCTCCCTAACCATTTGTCTGAGTGTCTGTCTATCGTTACTATCAGTTCAATACTAGAACTGATCTCAAAGTTTAGTGAACAAAAAGTTGAGGCATTGCATTTTATTTATTTATTGGATTGTTCGCCCTCATTCCTCTACTTTTTCATTCATTAATTCTCTCGTTGTTTTCCTCTTCTTCTGCAACCTCTTGCCTCCACTCTTCGCGGAGTGTGAAAGGGAGAAGAAACTGTAGCACGTGACAATTTCCGGAGTTCGATTTATTTATAGATTTTCTTACCTTATTTTTTTTTACTATTTATTTATTGCAAGTCGTGTATTTATTTCTTGGACACGAACAAATATGAAATGTAAGTGCCTATGATTGTTTTATTTCAAAATACATTATTCTTCCAATTGTTTCTTAATTTTCTTATTATTATCATCCTTTCTAACTTGCCTTGCTTAGTTAAGCCCATGTCTAATATGTTGGCATAATAATATGCTGGCACGATTCTGGGGGTATGATCATTGATTGGGCTATTCCATATTCAAATGCTATTACTGAGCATGCAAATGTTACTTAATTGCAGCTAAGCATTGCCATGTTCAGTGACCACTGAGTGCTCCATTCGTTTCAAGAAGCCTAGACACTGGCGTCTTATACCAGCAGTTGGTTAAAGTTTGAACAAGGAGTGATGCTCTCCTGAGTCCTGGCTTGTGCTTCTTGTGGTTCTCCTGTAATTACACAGGCATTTATCATTTCAGCAGCAATTGGGACTTTCTTTACCTTGTATTTGAACTTGAAAGAAAAGGAATGAATGAGCTTACTGTTACAGAACTGTCTTGGTTTAGGCTATGTAATTTATGTCGCATCCAACAACTGATGTATACTATTGCAGGTGTGACAATTGGAGGCATACATGAAAGTCGATCATTGTGAAGGAGATCTACATAATATTATAGTGTGTCATAGCATGTAATGGTTTAGGTCAAGTGATTTGCGTTTAGGACTCTGGTCACATCCAACAACTGATGTATCCTATTGCAGGTGTGACAATTAGAGGCATTCATGAAAATCGATAATTGTGAAGGTGTTGTTATTGTTAATAATTTTTTGAGTCATAGGATTGAATTATTTAGATTGATTTTCATTTAACCTGTGAAAACATGACTGCTGGCTTTGTGCAACTCTGAAGGATTCCACTGCCAAGTCTGGGATTATGTTTACATTATGGTGCAATATCTCTGGAGAGATGACAGCTGTACCCCGAGGTCATTATCATTATTTCGACATGACAGCACTTCTCCGCGGTCATATAAACCTAATAATTGCTTCCGTTTCCTCCCACCCTGCAGTGCTTGTCGACTCCTCCTCCTCTCTGCTGCTCTCGCTGCTATTGGCCCAGCTTCCTTTATTTACGTCTGCCGTTCCCGCCCCCTACCGGCGACCGAACGTCGTGCACGAACTGGATAGATTGGCCAATCAGACGAAGAATCTGAGGCAGATCACAGCAGATCTATTGGTGAGTGGAATGTTACTGTACTCACTTCTGATGTCAAGATGGGGAGATTGCTATGCTGATCTGGGTACTGTATTGATTGTGTGATAGTGATCATGCCACAACCAGTTACCTGAGGTACATGAAAAGAGACTTGGACAACAACTTCAGCCATAGCTCACCTTTATGACCCCTTATTGACTACTATAGTGCCATAGTGATTGCACAGAGCAGTCATAAGAAGCCATGCTCCTTCTGCCTCACTCTCCCTGACTGTGACGCAATACAACTCTGGACAGTTGAATTGGACAGTTGCCCTACATGTCTTATTCTCCTGGCTACGTTAACCTGCTTGTGTTGTGTCAGCCAGTGTATTAACAGTCCCTTAGCTGTGTGAGAAGGACAGTCAGGGCAAGCGTCAGTAGAGATTTCACTATGTGAGGTCAGCCTTAATCCAGACAGGACCAACTGGAGGGCCGACTGACCGTGGGGAGATCTGACTGGTCACCTGATACCACAGGGCCTGACGGAGCCCTCATAGTAGGAGAAAGTTGCCTCTAGACACTGATCTCAGGTCAGTTTAGTGTTAATGCTAAGGGTTAGAATTGGGGGTAGGTATGCTGCTGGTCCTAGATCTGTGCCTATGGACATCTTATACCTGGAGTAGAAAACACACACTCAAAGAGAATAGAAAGTAACTGCCGGTAATAGTTATTTCTGGAACTGATTAACTCTGTTTATTAGCTGTGAGGAAATGGAATGTGGATTGGCACCTGTTGCTTATCTGGTGCTGTTTCCTGAAGTTGTTCTAATCTAGATGCCCAAGTAAAAGCGGCTAGGGAGTTTGTATTGAAATGGAAATGATTGCGGTGTACATTAGGTCTACAGATGTGCTGGAAGTGTCCTGTAAGCAATGTGTTTGAACAGGTGAACCAGAACATATCCTTATCTTTGGTTATTCATTCTATTTTTATATGATGTAAATCAGAAACCACATTTGTTTAAGACACAAAACTGAAAATAGTTACACACTCTCTAGACTCTGGCCGGAGGATTGTTCAAGAAGTGTGTGTGTGTGTGTGTGTGTGTGTAGTATCTCTGTATGAGGACACAGTGCAATAGCAATAGAGTAGTATGGGGGCCAGATGTGAGGAAGTAGCTTTATCAAAGAAGAAAACTCTGCACAGCTACGGCAATATGCTGCTTTGACAAAATGTTGTGTTCGTTTTTCAATGACATGAAGCATTTATTTTGGTTTCCTTTCTTCTTGTGTGGAGTTCCACTGAACAGGGGTCAAGGCTAGGAAAGAAAAATAGAATTGGAGACAGCGGAAAGTCCCCGCAAGAAAGCAATAAAACTGTGTGTGTGCGCGCGTGCATGTGGCCGTGTAATGTTTCTACATGTCTGTTGTGTGTTTTCAAGTGTGTGTGTCAGAGTGTGTGTGCATTGAGGGTGCTGTAAATAGTTGTGTAGGTGTGGTGTTTAGTGTTTGGTTCTGTCGCCACAGCAAAGTGACCTGATAAAAATCACAGAGATTTATCACATTCCAGTATTTGCATTCAGGAAGATTGTTGGGGGTGCAAGGTTCAGTTGAGTGAGGTCATGATGGAGTGAACGAGAAAGGAGGATAAGAGAGAATTACAGGCTGAGACTGAGCAGATAAAGAGATCAGAGAGAGGTGTATGAGAAGTGGTCACCAGCCTGTGTGTGTGTGTGTGACAGGGTGTAAGAGAGAAGGTAGAGAGGAAAGGAGAAGGAGAAATAACCCTAAGAGGGGCGGGATTGGATTCATTCTGAAAGAAAGACAAAACGTTAAGCCACAAACATTAGTGGTCTTTTGTAAAAGACAGAGAAGTGAGTGAGGGAGAGATGAGAGAGAGATGGGAAAACAACAATAATAGCAACAACACAATAATAGCAAAACATGATGGTAAAAGAACAATGAGGACAGAACAACACAATAGCATGAGGAAGCATTAAGTGTACACAACCCATTGTGTACCACCATCCTAATGCTGTTATGTTTCTCCACTGATTTGTGCTCTGACGCACATGGCATCAGTCACTGTTGTGCTTCACGTCATTCTCAGTCATTTACATTCTACTAAAAAATAATTTCTTCACCTGTTAAGGGCCCACAGAGATACAGTAGCAGTGCCCCCCCTCCCCGAGTCTGCTGTGGTATGTCTCCCCTAGTGGAGGCTCTGAGCAGTGCAGACAGACTGGGGATTGTACACACAATACTACACAGCAATACGTCATCTCAGACTTTTTAATAGCTGCGACCCTGGAGTTTCCCTGCAGCTCTGTGTTGTCTATCCCACTCGGAGCTCTCTTAGTCACAGCATATGTTGTTCTCCTCCTCTCCCAGTAGAAAACATCCTGTGGTTTCAGGTCACTTGCTCTTATTGTTGACGTTTTCGGGGGTTACAATCTGGGTGAACTCTCCCTGACCCGACCACACTTTTCTCAGGGAAAGCTACGGTCTCTAGTCCTGGCCAGACCAATCATCTGATCTAGGTGCTGCTGGAGTAACACTTTCCTTATGCTTACGTGACTCTTGTGAGGATGTGCACATTTGTGAGGATGTAGTTGACTGATGTAGCGTGTTGTTTTGTCTGTTTTTCTTACAGAAGGAACATGCGTTTGAGACAGACCCAGAACAGCATAGATTTAAGTCCCTGCCAGTAATGAACAACAGGGCCAGTGACATCAACTCCCTTGAGGTAAATGTCTTTTACGTTGTGTGTGTCTATGTCTTTCATCCTTCCAGATGTGTTCTGTCATGTCCCAAACATTGATACTAAATCGCTCGCTCTTTCTTCAACCCCCACTCTTCTTCTCTCCTCCAGATGAGACCCACTCTCTCTCAGCTCCACGCGGACTTGAAGTCGTTTGAGCACCATTTTGCCTGGTTGAGCAGAGCATCAAGGAAACACCACCACCCTGCTCTCCCTAAACTGGGACAGATGATGTCACTCATCAAGTCTCTCACCAGCATGCTAGAGCATCATGTAACTGCTCCGTTCAACACTAATACGGCTGAAACAGTATGCAGCGTAGTACATTTATATCATTTGGATATTTTATACATATGAGATTTGATCAGATAGTTCTACTGTTCTTACGCTGTGTGATGATCTAATAATGGTAAAGCTCTGCAGTTCTTGCACTCCGTTTCAAATCATTACATTTAGGCCTGTTGCATCACATTCCTTGGAAGGGAGGTACATTAGTCTAGCCAGGCACTTCAGACAGGAAATCTAAACCATCTCTCTCTCTCTCCGTTCTCCTCATAGATGATGAGAGTTGATGCTCAGCGTCTCTCTCCTCCCTCTCCCTCGCTGCCGCCTCCGCCCCCCTCCCAGTTTGATGTGTTACAGTCTTCCCAGGAGCTGCTACTACAGTTCAGACTCTTCTGTGATTGGGCCCAACGAGTGTTCTCAGTGCTCAGTACAAAGTCCAAAATGTCTGCAGTACAATGATGATTCTTGAAGTGCTATAGTCTATAGGGATACACATAATCCACACTACAACCAATGGGGATCTACTAGCTTCAACTGGCACTACAGCCAATGATGATCCAAGAAATCCACACTTCAGCCATTGATGATTCAAAAAATCCACACTACAGTCAAATGATGATCCAAGAAATCCACACTACAGTCAAATGATGATCCAAGAAATCCACACTACAGTCAAATGATGATCCAAGAAATCCACACTACAGTCAAATGATGATCCAAGAAATCCACACTACAGCCAAATGATGATCCAAGAAATCCACACTACAGCCAAATGATGATCCAAGAAATCCACACTACAGCCAAATGATGATCCAAGAAATCCACACTACAGCCAATGATGATCCAAGAAATCCACACTACAGCCTATGAGGATCCACCATATTCACACTATTACAACCAGTAATGGTCTTCAACATTCACAAACACGTCACTGCCACCCCATCCTCTCTCTTAAATACCTTGTTCCTGACTGTGTTATTTATGTATTTATTTATTTATTTAGTTATTTATTTGATGTCGTTATTTATTTGATTTTGTAACATGTCACGTATCATTTTTACTTTATTTGTTGTGAATTTAATTTCTTGTACCTTGTTCTCTCTCTCCCCCTTCATCCCACCTCCCAAACTAAACAAGGAGACCACACAGTAGCACTTCCTGACTTCTTACAGTCTCCAATGATATGGATTGTATTTTCAACTATTTAACCAGTCTCTCTTTACAAAGAGTAGCCTATTTCCGCCAGTAGATGTAGCAAACATACTTGGCTTGTAGCAAGCATATCTTGGGAGTGCGTGCATGTATTTTTCTTACAGTGCTGTACTTTACCTTGTAGATTTAGGGTTACTCATAGAATCTTCTGAACATGTTAAATGTGCCACCTGTTTGGTTTTGTAAACTGTTAAGAAAGATTTATGAACCATGCCTCAATCAGGATGTCAACACAACATAGGAGGGTAGATTGCTTTTCCATGGGTTTAGTTGCTATTTGTGGCTGTGTCCCACATTGAAAAATAACAGGTGGTATATCTAACGCTGTGGTAAAGGTTTATGAGTATGCCCTGTTGCTAAGCACTGATCTAGGACCTGATCTAATCTCTTTGCACAAATGTGTTAGGATTAGCCTTTTGAGTCATCTGATCCTGAATCTGTGCCTTGGTACACATAATGTTTGAGCGTTTTAGTGACATAAATAAGAAAAAAAAAAAACACCCCAAGCCTTAAAATACTATGTATTGTGATATTGTGATACTACGGTTCTGCACAGTTGTACATACTTGTACAATAATGTAAATTGTTGTATACAATGCAATTGTGTATTATAGTTTTCTATGATCTAAATGTAAAATACTCTGTCAATGCTATCTCTATCGTTTTGTCGCAATATCAATATTATTCTATTCTAGTATTTTGTTACAGTATTTACTATTTATTTAAGTTACTTTGGTGGAACTATTTATTTGCGCTGCAGAGGAGCAAGTCTCCTGTTGTTTTTGTACTTTTATACAGTTTTTTAATTAATATTTACCATTATCATTGCTATCATCCATGTTGAAATCATTGTAGTACCATGCCTGAACGCTGTGGAAAACCTTGTGCTTGGGCACACAGACTGACTGATTGGCCTAAATGTGAAATGTGTGCCTTGAAAAAAAAAAGTTAATAAAGAACATGCACAGTGAGATGGGCTTTTCATGTTACTTTGTCATTTTCAATATTAGATAGACATCATGCGCTTTCTTGTTTTCTTTCTCTCCATCATTCACCATCCTCCTGTGTCTCCTCCATCATCACACACTACAGGGCCTTTCCTACATTCTACCAAAAACTGCATTAACCATCAGGCACTGCAGCAAGCACAGAGTTCATAAACCTGTTACCAATTAACCTATAATAAGCCTTTTTATATTTGTGGTTAATATTCAAACAATGTGTGAATTCAAGTACTAAATCACAAATTAATATTTTTAAACAGATCTAGAGACAAGACTTGACTGTTGAAGCTCTTACCCAATGGCAGTGGTGCATTCGGGGCTAGACCCAGCCTATAGCGATCGTCGTTGTTGGGAGGCGGCAGCGGGTGGGTGACTGTTAGCTAGCTAGTTAGTTTGTGCTCAGGTTTATTGTTAAGGTTGTATGGAGTAGCACTGCGAGTCTCAACCCCCTTTCACAATATCAACAAAAGCATTAACCATGAGTTAATGATACTAGGTGAGTAATTGTTGCAATATTACTAACGCACCATTCCTATCAAACATTATATAGCGAAGAATGCCGCACGGACGAAGGCTTATAGATTCGCAGGCCAGTTGCAGAGGCATTGAAGGCGGCATCTGTAACATTTTCTGCTTATAGTTTACATCATAGGGTAGGTAGCATTTGTTTTTTCTGCCATTTAGCTTGGAGAAACCGATCTTTTTCGCACACGCTCATCAGGGACAGACGCGTATAAACAGAAAGACGGCCAGGGAGGAGGGAGAGGAGAGAAATAAGAAGAGGAGGAGAAGGAGGGAGGGATCGGGAGGAGGTGGGATTTAAAGGGATAGGCGGTTCAGTCTTTTGGCCGACTTTATTATTTGTAGATGTTTGAATAATTGTAGATGGAGATCAATAGTTAATGTTGTTTTGGCGTTAGTTCCTGGACCTTGTGTCATTGATCAATGCTTTGTGTTTTATTTAATTTCACAGTCCTACTCTTAAGAAAGGAGACCACACTACATCAGCTCAGCTGTTGTTTCCACACAGAGCCACAACAGCAGAAGGGACCTTTCCATCAGCAATGAATGAAACCGGGAAAGAAGAGGCACAGCTCCACCAACACTAATACACACACTTACATTAATACCAAACATACAGCCTTTTATTCTCTAATTGTGTCTTGCCTCAACATGGCAAACTCAGTGGCCACTCTAGTGGTCCAAGCGGAATCATTACCTCCTCAATTGTCGTCCTCCCTCTCTCCCTTCCCATCGCTGCAGGGATCAGGAGAAGGGGAGGAGGACAGGGAAAGGGGGGAAGAAGCGGATGGGGAGAAAGGGATGGTGGAGGGGGATGAGGATATAGTGCTGACCGGGGTAGGGGTGAAGATGGTGACGTCATCGGTCCTGGCCGTGCCCCATCTCCAGGAGCATCCTGAGCACCCGTTCCAGTGCCTGGACTGTGGCAAGAGCTTCAAGTGGTCATCAAGGCTGGCCCACCACCAGCGCAGCCACAACAACGAGAGGCCCTACCGCTGTAACCTCTGCCCCAAGGCCTTCAAGGGCTCCTCCGCACTCCTCTACCACCAGAGGTACTGCAGGGAGGGAGGGAGGGAGGGAGAGAGAGTGGGAGTGAGAGGGGGGAGTGGCACAGTGAAAGTTAGTAATAGAAATGCTTGCAGCTTATAACATGCATCTCACTTTATGAAGAGTATTCTTCTCCTTGTGTCCATCTGTTTTCGTCTGTTTAGTTCTCTCACAATAATCCAAATGAGGGAAAGGTGACGTGATGAAATATAATGTGAGTCTATTTAGGGCCGTGGGAAACTAGTGGAATAATCAATACAACCAGGAATTCTTTCTGTAGCCGGTATGTTGTCCTGTAGGTCCGTTGAAGGGTCTGTTTTAATGTTTGTTTTTTCTGTGCAGGTCTCATTCAGGGGAGAAGCCCTATAAGTGTGATGACTGTGACAAAGCCTTCAAACGCTCCTCTCTGCTCCAGGTGAGAAACACTGGCCGGTAGTGGTTCCCCCATTTTGTGGTAAAAATCTGTTACAACTTTTGAACTTTAAAAAGTTGAATGTTACAGCAGTAAAAGGCTCTTTTTGGGGTTAAGGGACCAGTCACGGACATCCTCCTCTCTCTTGTACATGTCTCCAGGTCCATCGTAGTGTCCACACAGGCCTGCGGACCTTCCAGTGCCCCTACTGCCCGCTCACCTTCAAGTGGAGCTCCCACTACCAGTACCACCTGCGCCAGCACACGGGTGAGTGCCCCTACCCCTGCGACAGCTGCCCCAAGGCCTTCAAGAACTCCAGCAGCCTGCGCCGACACAAGAACGTGCACCTGGGTCTGAAACCCTACGTGTGCACCGTATGTACCAAGGCCTTCACCCAGTCCACCAACCTCAGACAACACATGAGAATCCACACAGGAGAGAGGCCCTACATCTGTGGAGAGTGTGGACGCAGATTTCACACACTCATCCAATCTGGCCCTGCACCGAATTCTCAAAGTCACACTGGTGAAGGAAAGGGGGAGACAGGGGAGGCAACATGGGGATGAGATACGGGAAGTGATAGTGGGGAGGATGTGACTTCACAAATGTTGACGGACATGGGCTTTGTGAGCCAGGAGGCCACGGTGGGGGTGGGGGTCGGGGAGGTGTTCCTATCGTCAGGTCACCAGACCCTTCTGCCCCATCTCACCCTCACCCCCACCCAGGGGGGCGTGTGCACATCCAGGGCCATCGGGACAGAAGTGCACGTGAGCACGGAGTCTGGCGCTAGCGTGCTGCTGTACAGCTGTGGCAGCTGTAGTCAGACATTCAGCACACGGACAGAGCTAGAGGACCACCAGGCCATGCACCTGGGCCCCGGGGAGGAGGTGGGCAGCGGGGTGGGTGAGGGGCCCGAGGGAGAGGTGGGGCATCTGCTGGCGGACTTTGAGGAGGTGGTGGAAACGACGGCAGCAGCAGAGAATAGACACACTACGGCTGAACTACTGGGGCTGACCGGGGGAGTGGACGGAGGGGTGAGTAGTAGGATTCTGTCTCAGCCTGGGGAGGTTACCCCTAAGGCTCTGTTTTAGGGTCACACCAGATTCATCCATTCATGATCAATATTTGGTTTCTTGCTCTACCCTCTAGGTCAATATCTCAGCTGATATGACTGCCGTGATGTTGATGTTGTAGTGCAATGACTCTGGCCTAATAGTGTTTTGTCCCATGTCAGAATATGGGGACTACCCAGGCCCAGTTTGACCTGCTGCAGAGCTTCACAGTGGGGGCTCAGATCCCCACAGACAGCGTGGAGACAGGGGGTAACACCACAGGTCCAGGCATGGGCACAGAGTGTGCCTACTGCGGGAAGAGCTTCAAGACCAGCGGAGGGCTCAACAGACACCTGGCACAGGTAGCAATCAGCTGATGGGCTGCACATCCTCACTACCTCATAAGGTCTCTGTCCTGGATGCCAGTCTGTTTCTACTTTGTCTAAATGGTGGCAGATTCAATCAGTTCAGCATTAACCTGCGATAACCGACAATTGCATAGCATATCATTGCTTTTGTTTGAGAGCTGTCAAATCCAAATGCAGCTCCCGGCGGTATGCCTTTCGCGGACATTGCCATTGGATGCATTAGTAGAAAGCCCCTCCAGCCGTATTACAAGTTGGAACTCTGGAATGTGTGATGTAATCTACACTTTGATTAGTCTGAACTGATCTACTCCTTGGTGTCAGTAAAGCTGACGTTATCTAATCTATATATAGTCTGTTTTGATGATCCTCTCTCTTCCCAAATCTTCTTCTCTCCCTCTGCTCCCTCTCCAGGTCCACTCCCTCTCTCCCTCCCAGTCTCGCTCCCAGTTCAGCTGCTCTGCATGCGACCGCTCCTTCACCCTCCTCTCTTCCCTGCTCACC
Source organism: Brachymystax lenok tsinlingensis (assembly GCA_030435695.1). NCBI lineage: Eukaryota > Metazoa > Chordata > Actinopteri > Salmoniformes > Salmonidae > Brachymystax > Brachymystax lenok. The sequence continues at coordinate 53,692,399 of CM059789.1, forward strand.
CACCAGCACTCCCACACCCCCGAGCAGCGCCTCCTGGCCGAGGCTGAGGCGGAGATCGTCTGCCCCGCATCCCTGTCCCTTTCCCTGCCCCTGCCCTCCTCCCCCAGCCAGGGGGAACAGCACCAGGACACCCAGGGGGAGATCCACGTCAGCCTGATGGCTGTGACCGAGGAGGGGGACAGAGAGGTGGTCAAGCCATCCACCAGAGCAGTGGTCAAGGGCCAGAGGAGAGGAATGGCTAGTAAGACTGCTGGGGGGAACAACGGTGAGTTAGTATTTTTCTTTTGGCATTTTGATAGAAAATACTTTAAAAAGTGATATACCTTGACAGTAACAGAGCCTAACCTACTGCTGCTCATGAAATTACCTGTAGAATTCATGTGTGAAAATAAAAAAAAAAGTCTATATAACATTCTCCCTCCTCGTTCCTGTGGGTACGGTACAGAGAGGCCGTACCGTTGCTCTGAGTGTGGGAAGGCCTTCAAGGGCTCGTCAGGCCTGAGGTATCACATGAGGGACCACACAGGAGAGAGACCCTACCGCTGCACAGAGTGTGGCAAGAGCTTCAAGAGGTCCTCACTGCTCTCCATACACCAGAGGGTAAGACTCATCAGTCTATGTCTATCTCACTAAGGCTGCGTTTAGACAGGCAGCCCAATTCTGATCTTTTTCACTAATTGGTCTTTTGACCAATCAGATCAGCCTTGAAAAATATCGGATGTGAAAAGATCTGATGTGATTGGTCAAAAGACCAGTTAGTGAAAAAAATAGATCAGAATTGGGATGCCTGTTTAAACACAGCCTATGGCATTTGTCACAATGTGCGGAACAGCGGCACTGCTGCATTATAGCAGTTTATGACCTGCTTTTCTTCGTGTGCCTGTACTTTCAGAAGAATCCAGGTGGTATTCAGTTATTTTCTGACTGATTCCCCCTCCTCTCCAGGTGCATACAGGTGTGCGAGCGTTCCAGTGCCCCTACTGCCCGCTCACCTTCAAGTGGAGCTCCCACTACCAGTACCACCTGCGCCAGCACACAGGCGAGCGGCCCTACGTGTGCCAGGAGTGTGGCAAGTCCTTCAAAAACAGCAGCTGTCTGAGGAGACACAGTCAGCTCCACTCTGGCCTGCGCCCTCACATCTGTCCCATCTGCTCCAAGTCCTTCTCACAGACCTCCAACCTCAAACAGGTCAGCACAGGTAGCTCTGCTATGGCTGATGCTAGGATTCTACACACAATACCCTATAATGACAAAGCAAAAACAGGTTTTTAGACATTTTTTCTAATTTATTAAAAATGAAATATGACATTTACATACAGTTAAAGTCAGATGTTTACATACACCTTAACCAAATATATTTAAACTCAGTTTTTCACAATTCCTGACATTTAATCCTTGTAAAAATTCCCTGTCTTAGGTCAGTTAGGATCATCACTTTATTTTAAGAATGTGAGATGTCAGAATAATAGTAGAGAGAATTATTTATTTCAGCTATTATTTCTTTCATCACATTCCCAGTGGGTCAGAAGTTTACATACACTCAAATAGTATTTGGTAGCAATGCCTTTAAATTGTTTAACTTTGGTCAAACGTTTTGGGTAGCCTTCTACAAGCTCCCCACAATAAGTTGGGTGAATATTGGCCCATTCCTCCTGACAGAGCTGGTGTAACTGAGTCAAGTTTGTAGGCCTCCTTGCTCGCACACGCTTTTTCAGTTCTGCCCACAAACTTTCTATAGGATTGAGGTAAGGGCTTTGTGATGGCCACTCCAATACCTTGACTTTGTTGTCCTTAAGCCATTTTGCCACAACTTTGGAAGTATGCTTGGGGTCATTGTCCATTTGGAAGACCCATTTGCGACCAAGCTTTAACTTCCTGACTGATGTCTTGCTTCAATATATCCACATCATTTTCCATCCTCATGATGCCATCTATTTTGTGAAGTGCACCAGTCCCTCCTGCAGCAAAGCACTCCCACAACATGATGCTGCCACCCCGTGCTTCACGGTTGGGATTGTGTTCTTCGGCTTGCAAGCCTCCCCCTTTTTCCTCCAAACATAACGATGGTCATTATGGCCAAACAGTTATATTTTTGTTTCATCAGGCCAGAGGACATTTCTCCAAAAAGTACGATCTTTGTCCCCATGTGCAGTTGCAAACCGTAGTCTGGCTTTTTTATGGCGGTTTTGGAGCAGTGGCTTCTTCCTTGCTGAGCGGCCTTTCAGGTTATGTTGATATAGGACTTGTTTTACTGTGGATATAGATACTTTTGTACCTGTTTCCTTCAGCATTATCACAAGGTCCTTTGCTGTTGTTCTGGGATTGATTTGCACTTTTCGCACCAAAATACGTTCATCTCTAGGAGACAGAACACATCTCCTTCCTGAGCGGTATGACGGCTGCGTGGTCCCATGGTGTTTATACTTGCGTACAATTGTTTGTACAGATGAACGTGGTACCTTCAGGCATTTGGAAATTGCTCCCAAGGATGAACCAGACCTGATTTCTTTTGATTTTCCCATGATGTCAAACAAAGAGGCACAGAGTTTGAAGGTAGGCCTTGAAATACATCCACAGGTACACCTCCAATTGACTCAAATTATGTAAATTAGCCTATCAGATGCTTCTAAAGCCATGACATCATTTTCTGGAATTTTCCAAGATGTTTAAAAACACAGTCAACTTAGTGTATGTAAACTTCTGACCCACTGGAATTGTGATGCAGTGAGTTATAAGTGAAATAATCTGTCTGTAAACAATTGTTGGAAAAATGACTTGTCCTAACCAACTTGCCAAAACTAGTTTGTTAACAAGAAATTTGTGGAGTGGTTGAAAAACAAGTTCTAATGACTCCAAACTAAGTGTATGTAAACTTCCGACAACTGTAAGTATTCAGACCCTTTGCTTTGAGACTTGAAATTGAACTCAGGTGCATCCTGTTTCCATTGATCATCCTTGAGATGTTTCTACAATTTGATTGGAGACCACCTGTGGTAAATTTTATTAATTTTACAAGATTTGGAAAGGCACACAACTATCTATATAAGGTCCCACAGTTGACAGTGCATGTCAGAGCAAAAACCAAGCCATGAGATCCCGTAGAGTTCAGAGACAGGATTGTGTCGAGGCACAGATCTGGGGAAGGGTACCAAAAAATGTCTGCAGCATTGAAGGTCCTCAAGAACACAGTGGCATCCATCATTTTTAAATGGAAGAAGTTTGGAACCACCAAGACTCTTCCTAGAGCTGGCCGCCCGGCCAAACTGGGTAATTGGGGGAGAATGGCCTTTTTCAGGGAGGTGACCAGGAACCTGATGGTTACTCTGACAGAGGTCCAGAGTTCCTCTGTGGAGATTGAAGAAACCTTCCAGAAGGACAACCATATCTGCAGCACTCCACCAATCAGGCCTTTATGGTAGGGTGGCCAGATGGAAGCCACTCATCAGTAAGAGGCACATGACATCCGCTTGGAGTTTGCCAAAAGGCACTTTAATACTCTCAGACCATAAGAAACTAGATTATCTGGTCTGATGAAACAAAGATTGGATGCCAAGCGTCACGTCTGGAGGAAACCGCGCACCATCCCTATGGTGAAGCATGGTGGTGGCAGCATCATGCTGTGGGGATGTTGTTCAGCAGCAGGGACTGGGTGACTAGTCGGGATTGAGGGAAAGATGAACGGAGCAAAGTACAGAGATCCTTGATGACAACTTGCTCCAAAGCAGTCAGGACCACAGACTGGGGTGCAGGTTCACCTTCCAACAGGACAACGACCCTAAGCACACAGCCAAGACAAGGCAGGACTGGCTTTGGGACAAGTCTCTGAATGTCCTTGAGTGGCCCAGCCAGAGCCCGCTCTTGAACCCAATCTAACATCTATGGAGAGACCTGAGAATAGCTGTGCAGCAACGATCCCCATCCAACCTGATAGAGCTTGAGAGGATCTGCAGAGAAGAATGGGAGAAACTCCTCAAATACAGGTGTGTCAAGCTTATGGCGTCATACCCAAGAAGACTCAAAGCTGTAATCGATTCCAAAGGTGCTTCTACAAAGTACTGAGTAAAGGCTCTGAATACTTATGTAAAGGTGATATTTCTATTATAAATTTGCACACATTTCTAAAAACCTGTTTTTGCTTTGTCATTATGGGGTATTGTGTGGAGATTGATAAGGGGAAAAAAACAATTGAATCTATTTTAGAACAAAATATGGAAAATGTCAAGGGGTCTGAATACTTTCCGAATGCACTGTATCGCTCTGTCACACACACTTTCTCCTCTCCCTTTATCTTTCTCGCATCCTCCCTACCCTCCTCTCTCTCCAACAGCACGAACGCACCCACTCAGGCGAGCGGCCCTTCCAGTGTGCCCAGTGTCATAAGAGCTTCACCCACTCCTCCAATCTCCAACTCCACCTGAGAACCCACTCCTCCAGGAAGGACTACAAGTGTCCCTTCTGTGGGAAGGAGTTTGTCATGCAGTCCTACTTGCAGAGGCACATGAGGACCCATGGGAATGGGGCTGGGACCGGGGACGCTGGGGTGGGGGGGAAGGAGGGGGGCAGGGGAGGTAAAGGGGGTGGAGGGGTGACAACCACCACCACCACCACCTTACTAAACCCCATCACCCTGGAGACCACAGGGAACTCTGGGTCTCTGATCGTGTCTCAGCCGGCGCTGGACATTCCCCCCAACACCTCCCAGAACTACTTCATGATCCAGACAGCAAATGGGCTTCAGCTCATCCCCCTGTCTGCCCCCGCCCCCCCTCCTCCCCCTCCGCCTCCCCCACAGACACAGTACATACTCCTGCAGTGCCCCTCCACCAATGGGAGCCAGCCCAGCCTGATTCTCGTCCCCACCACAGCGACCAATCCCCAGCCCACCCTTGAGCCCCAGGGCCTCCCATTGGTCCAGACAGTTCTAAACCCTGCCCAAACCCAGATGCAACATTTCCAGACCATATCCCAGCAACAACAGCAGCCCAGGTTCATCATCACCACCAACAACAACAATGTAAACAACCCTCCCGTTGCTAAGACAACAACTCCCTCCCTGAACTCTATGCTGAACAAGCCCATTTTAGGGAGAAGTACCCGGACAGCCAGGTCCAGGAGAGGACGGAAACCCAAAGCCGCTGTAGGTCGGAATACTACCACCTCGGTTGCTACGACAACCACCTCTGTCACCATGACAACAGCCCCCGTCAGTCAGTCGGGGGATGTAATACCTGTGTCTAGCTGTAATGTAACTAGTGTCACTCCAGCTACTGTTACTGCTGCCAACACTATGACATCATCATTGCCATCGTCTTTACCCGCCAAGTCACAAAGTCCTTTCTCACCACCAACAGTCTTTGTCTCTGTTTCTACCCCCTCATCCCCTGCCACTGTTACCTCAGGACCCCTAAAGGTTGCCACAGTTAACTCAGTTACCACGGTTACCCCGGCCTCCCTGCCCTCTGACCCTGTGGCCTGGGTTGGGGAAGCCCAAACTGCCGCAGAGTTGGGCAAGACCACTGAGCAGGACATGAAAGGGGAACAGTATGTCCTCTGCTTCCAGAAAGAAAGAGGGAAGAAGGAAGAGGTAAAGATAGGAGGAGAGGGAGGAGGGTCCTACGTGTTGCAGTTTGAAGGGGGAGGGGTCCGGGGAGGGGGGGCAAGGAGGAATGGGCAGAGAGGGGGATGGGGAGTCATACGTGCTGCACTTTCAGACTGAGGGAGAGAGAGAGGGGAGAGAGAGAGGGAGGGAAGGAGAAAGGAGGCGTGGTGTCACTGAACTTGCTGCAGGAATGGGGAGGAGTGAGGGAAGGAGAAAGACGAGTAGGGGAGGATGGTGGAGAGGGAGAGTCCTTTGTGCTTCATTTCCAAACAGAGCCACAGAGTGAAGAACGGACCACTTCTGATCGTAGCTATCCAGAAGGCCCCAGCAACAGCCTGGAACTTTCCTGCCCGCCTCCCCAGCAGGCCTTAATGCCTCTGAATGGGCAGGAAGTGGTGTTTGGGCTGGGGGATGAGAACAAGATGGTGGGCCAGGGGTCTGGAGAGAGTGTTCAGATGATAGCCCTGATCCAAGGGGAAGGGGGGTGGGGAGGGAGAAGGGGGCAGTTACAGCGGGGCAGGGGGGGCAGCAGGGGAGGGCAGGGGGCCAATGGAGGGCATCTTTCAGCTGGAGGGAGGAGAGGGGATCGTCATAATTGAGGTTAGCACCAGCAGTCTAAGAGAAGGGGGGATGGACAGAGGGGAAGGAGGAGTAACTGTAGAGAGGAGTGAAGCAAAAAAGAGGGAGTGGAATAACTGAGAGGCCTGAAAAAGACAGGAACTCAGCGGAATGCATTGAAATAGAGACTGGAGTGAATGAAGGAGAAAACCCAGCTACGAATGGCCCTACATCTAACTCTCAGTTCTCTTAAACCTAAACCAAACAACCACTGTCAGGAAATGTGTGTGAAGGAGTGTGCATGTGTGTCCACACATGAATGTACATATGCGTGCGCACAATGTGTGTGAGTGTGTTTTTGATGTGGAGGCCTTTTCCAGCTACTGAACTAAAGGAGAGTATGGTCGTCCAGAAAGAGACTGTAGGAAATAATACCAAGGTGCCAGAAACACGAAGAGTTACATTCACTGACTGTTAAGGAAGAGGGACCTCAACAAATGACTTATGAGTTTAAATTATACTGTCATGTTGACAGTGTTGATATAAAACACCTATGAGTTTTTTTTGTGGACGAATAAATGGCTATATTGGCTCGGTTTCACCTTAAATATTGATACTAGGAAATAGTCGTTATTAATAAAGTTGTTAATAATATTTTTTTATGAATGTTGATTAATTCACCTTATTTCGTGAATATAAATATGTCCCTTTATCTAAAGATGAAGAGGATCTGCTCAGAATAACGGGACAATCCCAGTTTATTATGGGAAATAGCGGTTCTCCACTGCGTAGAGTGCAACTGACCACATTCACGTAGCAAGTTGGTCAATTTTCTGCAGCGCAGGTACTCGCTATGCAAATGGTGTAGAGACAGCATTCATGACAGTAAATTTTATCGTAAAACTACGTAACACTACATTTGCAATAGGTGGCCATGGTGGCCACGCAAGTATTGCGAGTCATTCAGTCAAACATAATAAAAATCGTTTTGAAGGAGTAAATACACAGCGAATATATATATCCGTTTCCCTGCATTTGGTGGTGGTCCAACGCTGCAAGTTTGCAAGGTAGGCTATGTGGGTTCGGCTGGGTTGAACGACGAGATTCGACGTTTATTTAGACATTGCGCATGAATAACCCTTCTCCGCTCACCATATAAGGACGTGTCAACGTGTTTAAAACAGGCTCAAAATATATGAAAACGGTGTGTTTTTATTTGCTTTTTAATTTTCATATTACTGATTTGCGAAATACGTTTATTGTACGTAGAAGACCAACATTGTTCTAACGGAGCCTCTTGACCCGTTGTTTGCTGTTGATAAGCCTTGTAGAAGCAGTGTGACCATGCAGTAGACAAATCCTTTCCCGACCCCCTCAACATTTTCGCCCGCTTGATTTTGGGAGGAAACGCCACTGCACTCACAACTGACACATTGTATCAACCTGTGCCAGTGTGACGCATCGGTTGTTACATTGTAGTAACACGTTATGCTGTTACTTTGTTGCACAATGCAGCCACCTACTGTATCCTGGCATACATGGTCTCTGATAGAGGGATATCATAGGGGTCTGCCCCTTACTATAATGTCATGTGTTTTCAATGTTTATCTGTCAATTGAAGGCAGGCAATTCAGGAAATAAACAAAAATTACAATCCAATAATTGAAAAATGGCATTTATTTTAAATTACTTCTAAATAAACTGAAAAGTAGAAGCAAGTTATTTCAAAAGTTTTTAAACTTCCTGAATTGACTGCCTTCAATTCGAATTGAGACCAGCCAGGTATCTATGTAGGCTGCATATACAGTGTTACGGAGATGGACTGCTTTCCTTCTGAGTCATGGGGCATCAAACCCAAAATAGCCTGGATCAAATATAACCCACCACATTCCCATCATCTTGAATACGATTTTATACCGTTTAGCTACTATGATAACCAGAATGTAAATACGCCGCTGTATGTTGTAGTGTTGTATGTAATCAAATATGCAAAATTCAACCAAATGGTGTATCTGTACAAAGCAATGTATTATGTGACCATGAGATTTTCTATATTTGCAGACCGGTGTGTGTTGCTGTATGAAGTGTGAGTGAGGGTGTGTGTTGCTGTGTGTGTGCAGTGTGTGTGAAGTCCAGACATGGTAAAGCTGGAGCTAGATCAGGTGGTAATGAGGAGGATGAGGGAGGACGACATCGAGACTGTCAAAGCTATCATCAAGGTGTGTGTTTTATCCTCAAAGTTATGCACAAACACACACTTCAAGCCTGAGTTATGCTCTGTCTACACTCGTAGAATTAAAGGTGCTCTCTGGAACCTAAAAGGGTTCTTCGGCTGTCTCCATAGGAGAACCCTTTGAAGAACATTTTTTTTTTGGTAAGAGTACTTTTTCAGGTTATCACTCAAACTCACCTTTCTCTCTCTGTCCCTATCTGTCCCCTATATCTCTCTCTTTTCTCTCTCTCTCTCTCTCTTTCTCCTCCCCCTGTCTCTCTCTTCGTCCCTCCCTCTCTTTCTCTCTGTAGGAGGGTTGTCAGGGAACAGAAAACCGTCTGATCCTCCACATCCTGACTCGTCCTGTCTGCCTCCTACTGCTGGCCACCGTCTCCTCTGTCCTCCGCTGCTTCCTTCACTCCTTCATCCTGGCCCTCATCATCCCTGTCTTCCTGCTCATCGTCTACCTCAAGTTCACCATGCCACGCTCCACCGGAGTGCTGGGCACCAGACGGCCCTACTGGGACTATGTGGGGAGCAGTTATCGAGGGGCGCAGGACGAGACCCTTTCCAACCCCTATAGCAGGATCAGTGGGAAACCCCCGCCGGCAAAAGTAGGTTTCCTTTTCTTTGACTTAAGGTACTGTATGTTGTGGATGTTACATGCATTGCTCAGTTTTACTACAGTGTTTTAGTGATTTGGACTTTTCGTGCTTTGGGCTGAGTTGCTGCACAAATAAAGTTGATTATTATCTGTCATTAAAGGACAAGGCCAGACGGAGGACCAAACCCAAGGCAGAGGACAAGGACAAAGACTCATCTCCTGAGATCGTAGACGTGGAGAGGGAGAAGGCAGCAGGGCAGGTGTGGGTGGCGGACTGTGAGGGGGAGATCGTGGGCTGTGTGTCCAGGGAGGGTGACTGCCGTCTGGGGATGAGGAGGTTCTGCAGGGTGGTGGTGGGCTGCTGGTACCGCCGGGAGGGCCTCGGCAGACTGCTGGTCCAGAGTCTGGAGCAGAGGGAGAGGCAGACGGGGGCCAGGAGGGTCTACGCCCACGTCCCCTACCCCTCTGCAGTAGGAGAGGCCTTCTTCAGGAAGCTGGGCTACAGGCTGCAGGGGGAGGTGGGCTACGACGGGGAGGAAGAAGAGGAGGATGAAGAGCAGCCGGAGAGGACATTTCTGGGCTTCCATGTCACCAAGGTGTTTGTCAAAGACCTCAAGTGATGGAGGAGACACAACAAAGGGAATGTGGAAAATAAGACAAAGAAGAGATACTAAGGGGAAATAGTGAGAGGAGGAGAGATACTAAAGGGAAATAGAGAGAGGAGGAGAGATACAAAAGGGGAATAGAGAGGAAGAGAGATACTAAAGGGAAATAGAGAGGAGGAGAGATACTAAAGGGAAATAGAGAGAGGACGAGAGATGCTATAGGGAAATAGAGAGAGGAGGAGAGATACTAAAGGGAAATAGAGAGGATGAGAGATACTAAAGGGAAATAGAGAGAGGAGGAGAGATACTAAAGGGAAATAGAGAGGATGAGAGATACTAAAGGGAAATAGAGAGAGGAGGAGAGATACTAAAGGGAAATAGAGAGAGGACGAGAGATGCTATAGGGAAATAGAGAGGAGGAGAGATACTAAAGGGAAATAGAGAGAGGAGGAGAGATGCTATAGGGAAATAGAGAGAGGAGGAGGAGGAGAGACAGTGAAAAGAGGTGGACTCTCTCTTATCAAGGCAATAAGGAGCGTAGAGTCTAACTAAAATGTTGGAAGACAATGGACATTCTAGTGAACAGAACCTTACTTAAATGATGTTTTTTCCTCCTGATTTGTAGCATGTATTTATTTATGTATTGCTTTTACAATTGTCATTGAGTTCTTATTCAATGTAAAATGTATCTGTTTATATGTCTGGCTGGCTCTTTATTTGTAAAAACCTTTTTTTATAAATAACTGATTTTGCAAATAAATGTGTGCGTCCGCGGGGCTGTGTGCACACCTGTGTCAGTGAGTATACATTTACTGTGTGTGAGGAAGTATGTGGTTTATGTGAGTCTGCAGAATTTCTCTGTTCGCCTTTCTCTCTTTCTCCCCTCTCTTCTCTCTCACTCCTCCTCACCTGCACCTGTGTGTGGCTTTGTATGAGTCTGCAAAACACATGCTCTCCTTCATTCATCTCTCTCTCTATCCTCATCCCCCCTTTAATGACACTTAATATCCTTCCTCACACTGCCCACCTGTCACATGGCAGGATGAAAGTGTCAGATATATTATCCCTGGTACAGATTGCACACTGGCATTAGTAGTAAATTATAACAGTAGTGTAGTGTGCTGTTTGCAGGTGAATGTCAGTTTGTGTGTGGGTGGAAGTGTATGAGTGACACTGCTCTTCAGCCCAGTCTCGGCCTAACCAGAATTAGAGCGTGGTTAGCTACACGTGTGCTCACCGTGCTAACCTCAGACCGTATCATAACTACATTAACCTGTTTCTTACAGACATACAGTGTTGGAGTGTTAAATAGCTAGCGGTGTGTGTGTGGTCTTGGGGGAGGAGTATCTCCCCTAATAAAAAGTTTAAGAAAACAGAACCACCAAAGATTACATAAACTGTTTAACCAGAACAAATCCTTAGCTCTAAGCCTCTAGGATTCTGTGTAACATAAAGTGTTTCCTCTGCAGTGCAACAGACAGAGTTCAGAATAAATACATTACAATGCCACAACCCTTTGTAGTGCTGGGATTACAGTAAACCCCATTAAAAATCACTCCCACTCCCACATTTAGCACTACCCATGGCCATGCACATTAGTGAAGGAAATGTGCAGACAGACAGATGTAATGGTGAGTGTGGGAGTAATTGTTATCCTTGAAACAGTCTTCCCCATTCTTCCCATTGAGCATGAGGTCATTTTATTATTGAGAGTCATGGTTCTCTCTCTCCATGGCTGCCCTGCCCTGCTGCAGACACCTGTTAGCTGGCGTTCTGCAGTCTAACCCATCTGAAACTATTATTGTTGTCAGGAAACAGATGTGAGTTCACGCTACTGGAAAGTAAGCCTGTTTGTGACTGTGGTCATGTGGTTCTGCACGGTATGGCGGTGTGTGTGTGTTTGTGTGTTTGTGTGTGGGTGGGTGTTTTTGTGTGTGTGTGTTTGTGTGTTTGTGTGTGTGTGTTTGTGTGTGGGTGGAAGGGTTTCGGAAAGTATGACTTTGCACATCCTGCTGCCGGTTGGTTCCCCCCCTGACTATGGGTTAAATGCACAGCCATGTCTACCATAACCTACTGTACTCTGACACACACACTGTCTGTTACAGTAGGGCTGTGCACGAGAGGAGGGGCAGTGCATGTGAGTGTTGATATGTGACCGAAAGGCGACCTCGGTAAACTGTGGTCAAACCATGGAAGATGGTGATGTATGATCCATCTGTCTTACTTAAAACCACACACACTCACACACACACACTCACGTTTTCAGGATCATATTTAAAACAGACTGGAGGTTATAAATGGTAACATTCCATAGACACATTCACTAGCACAGTGAATTTTAGCTGCTTTAATAAACATAGTGCAAGGTTACTAAGGTTAGTTGCTGTCAACACATAGAGTCACTCTCTCACACACATACACACACACAGACAAAGATTGCAGATGAGTGTAAATCTTGATGTTGGGGCACCGCACCACCGGTGGTTGGTACGTAAATGGCAGTTGATAAATCCGTTCCAGATGATGTGTATAGATCATATTTATGACACACTCACACAGATGGGCTCCACAAGCCAACCAAACACAAACTCACACTCACACACAGTACAGATGAGCTCCAAATACACCCACCCTGGGAAACGGTGAATTCCCCAAACCACAGAGTGCATGAGAGGGTGAGGAGAGAGGGGAGTCATGGGAAACAGAGGCACAGGATGCGTGCAGCTGCAGTGAACGGGACCGGGCCGGAGCAAAAACAGACAGAACGACGGCACAGAACAAAGCCGGAGAGAGAGTGAACACACCCTCGTCTATGGAGGAGGATGGATGACAACATCTCATGGTTCAAAGGCTGGTTGGTCTGAGTTATACACACTGTGGGTAATGGGAGAGAGCCACACACTGTGGTGGTGGAGCAGAGAGGGACGCCTGGGGTGAGAGGGGTCACTCACAGCTCTTAAGTGTTTTATGATTGACACACTTTGGGAAAACCCAAATATGACAAGTGCAAGCACATGCACTCACAAACCCCAAATCAGAGGTATAGGTGTCAGGGCCTCTGGGTTTTGGGGGACGCCCATGTCTACCCCAACTCTGGGGCCTGTAAAGGGTGATGAGGGGGAGGAGGGAAGGAAAGGAGGGAGGAGTGGAGGGGAACAAGGAAGGGTGGTAAACCCAGTCTGCATCAAGGCCAGAAGGTATCTGGAAGTTTTTTTTAATGATCTGGGAAAACCAGAGTGGAGGGTTGGGTGACTGGCTGGGGGGAGCGAGCGAAGCGCCTTTGGAAATTTCCACCCATTTAGCTGAGTTTACTGACGTATGTGAGAAAATCAAAAGGTTATCAATTCACGTCAAACACTCCTGGACTCATGTGTGGTCACTGTAATTACTTTGTGTTTCCTGCATTATGAAACGGATTTGTTTCTTGTTGTTCTCTAATTAGTCATAATCAACTCATGGACTATATCTATGTAGTATAACTATACTGAACAAACATATAAATGCAACATGTAAAGTGTTGGTCCCATGTTTCATGAGCTGAAATAAAAGATCCCAGAAATGTTCCATATGCACAAAAAGCTTAATTCTCTCAAATGTTGTGCACAAATTTGTTTACATCCCTGTTAGTGAGTATTTCTCATTTGCCAAGATAATCCATCCACCTGACAGGTGTGGCATATCAAGAAGCTGATTAAACAGCATTAAATGTGCCGGGGGGCAATAAAAGGCCACTCTAAAATGTTCAGTTTTGTCACACAACAAAGGTTTTGAGGGAGTGTGCAAATGGAATGCTGACTGCAGGAATGTCCACCAGAGCTGTTGCTAGAGAATTTAATGTTCATTTATCTACCATAAGCCGCCTCCAATGTAGTTTTAGAGAATTTGGCAGTATGTCCAACCAGCCTCACAACCGCAGAGCACGTGTAGCCACGCCAGCCCAGGACCTCCACATCTGGCATCCTCACCTGCGGGATCGTCTGAGACGAGCCACCCTGACAGCTAATGAAACTGTGGGTCTTGACCTGACTGCAGTTCGGTGACGTAACTGACTTCAGTGGGCAAATGCTCACCTTCGATGGCCACTGGTATGCTGGAGAAGTCTGCTCTTCACAGATGAATGCCGGTTTCAACTGTACCGGGCAGATGGCAAACAGTGTGTATGGCGTTGTGTGGTTGAGCGGTTTGCTGATGTCAACATTGGTGGCGGTGGAGTTATGGTATGGGCAGGCATAAGCTACGGACAACAAACACAATTGCATTTTATCTATGGCAATTTGAATGCACAGAGATACCGTGACGAGATCCTGAGGCCCATTGTCGTGCCATTCACCCACCGCCATCACCTCATGTTTCAGCATGATAATGCACGGCCCCATGTCGCAAGGATCTGTACACAATTCCTGGAAGCTGAAAATGTCCCAGGTCTTCCATGGCCTGCATATTCACCAGACATGTCACCTATTGAGCATGTTTGGGATGCTCTGGATCGACGTGTACGACAGTGTGTTCCAGTTCCCGCCAATATCCAGCAACTTCGCACAGTAATTGAAAAGGAGTGGGACAATATTCCACAGGCTACAATCAACAACATGATCAACTCTATATGAAGGAGATGTGTCGCGCTGACTGAGGCAAATGGTGGTCACATCTGATACTGCCTGGTTTTCTTATCCACGCCCCTATCTTTAGTTTAAGGTATCTGTGACCAACAGATACATATCTGTATTCCCAGTCATGTGAAATCCATAGAATATGGCCTAATGACTTTATTTCAATTGACTGATTTCCTTATATGAACTGTAACTCAGTAAAGTCTTTGAAATTGTTGCATGTTGCTTTTATATTTTTGTTCAGTTTAGTATTAGTCATAATCAACTCATGGACTGTATATATCTAGTAAAACTAGTATTTCTTATCTAGTTTTACAGTTTGTAGGCCTACATTGTTGTTTGCTAAATACCAATGTCCTGTAGTAATACTGTATCTATATGACCCTGGCGTAGCTTTGGTACTGTTGTCACCCCTCCCCTATTCTTGTTTTGAAAAATCTCTCCATCCAACCAGAGCCCCCTCTCTACACAAGCTGTTTGACTGAGCGTGTAGGTATATATATCTACCCTGTCCCCTCCTTCCCTTCCCCCCTCCCCCCCACACTCTCACTCATCTCAGCACCCGCTCTCGCCTGATTGACTGTGTGAGACAAATTAGGCTTTTGAAATGATCAACAAATTTGACAGGTGAGTAAAATGCACATCTGTTTTTTTGCATTATTTGTTTAATGAATTGAGTAAATTGATATGATATAATATCACATGACGGGATCAAATAATGCATGGTGCAGTACATATTTTAAAGCCAATCCCTACCAATTGGTGATTGCTGTCCTATTTATCATTGATGATGCATTATGAAACCACTCCTGTCATCTTTCTCTTATGCAGGGCAATCAGAAGTTTCGGTGATGATGACAACAATGTATTGAACAGCTTTCGCTAGTTTCGCTAAAAGCTGTCTGATTGAAACTGAGACTGAGAGAAGGGACAGTTTGCTAGACACCAGTTCATTGACAGATGGTTAACCAAACCAGTGGTTTTGTTAAAGAAGAAGAGGAAGGTGTTGAGTAGTTAGTGCAGTCCTCATAACCAGAGTATATGGCTTTTCCACACCAGATAAGACACTACAGGGGCAGAGGAGGGAAAAGCAATAGTAGTGGCTATAACCATTCACCTTTTCACCTTAGGCTTGCCTCAGTGTACTTATGAAAATAGATACTACTTATTTGAGTGAAAACCTATTTTCTGTGTCTCAGTGTTCTGTTGGCCCAGAAGAAGTTCATCTACCACTATAAGAACATGCGCTGGGCCAAGGGCCGACACGAAACCTACCTGTGCTTCGTGGTCAAGAGGCGGGTGGGACCAAACTCACTCTCCTTCGACTTTGGACACCTGCGCAACCGGTCCGGCTGTCATGTTGAGGTGAGGGAGGGAGGGTAGAGGAGAGGAGAGAGAGGAGAGGAGAGAGAGGAGAGAGAGGGAGAGGAGGAAAGGGGGAAAAAACATACAAAAAATCTCCTCATCTGTCATTTGCTCCAGTTTCTCTCCCCCTTTCCGTCTTCATATATTTTCCTCCCCCCCTGCCCAGCTGCTGTTCCTGCGCTACTTGGAAGCAGGCGCCCTGTGTCCAGGCCTGTGGGGTTATGGAGCTCCAGACAGTGTGGGACTGTGTTACTCTGTCACCTGGTTCTGTTCCTGGTCCCCCTGCTCAGACTGCTCCTACAGGCTGGCCCAGTTCCTCAGCCAGACCCCCAACCTCCGCCTCAGGATCTACGTCTCCAGGCTCTATTTCTGTGACCTGGAGGACAGCAGTGCGAGAGAGGGTCTCCGCATGCTGCAGAGAGCCGGGGTGCAGATCACTGTCATGAACTATGAAGGTAGAGAGGGTGTGGGTGTGGGTGTGTGTGGGGGTGTGTGAGTACATCTCTCATTATAATTCTGTCTCTTCCCTATAGACTATTTCTACTGTTGGCAGACCTTTGTAGCTTGCAGACAGCGTGTGTTTAAGGCCTGGGACGGACTGCATCAGAACTCTGTTCAACTGGCCAGGAAACTTAACGACATCCTCCAGGTAGGACACACACACACATGCACACACACTGTACCCTTGAGTTAGTAGGTTAATAATATTTGCTGATTTGTCTTTCAGCCTGGTGAGGCAGAAGATTGGAGAGATGCTTTCGAGCTGCTTGGACTGTGATTCACCTCTATCCCTGTCATATAAACTGATATGGAGCTGTTTATTTCTTCTCCTCCCAATGGTGCTACCTGCCAATGTTAAACTGTAAAGATCACTTTAATCTATCACTGTAGAAAACAAATAATAATAACTGAAATAGGTCAACTGTACAACTCAATTGCATAATGTGTTTATATATTGTTATTTAATCCATGGGATTTACATTTTTACCCTTTGTAGCATTATTACTGTCTTGTAACACATCCATTAAATCATTCCCTCCAACTGTGATTATTAGTGGTTTTGTCTTGACATTATCTGATCCTTTATTTACATCTGACCAGCTCTTTATCTCTCACATAGCCAACGATAAACAAACAAATAAAGCTTAGGCTAATTGATTAGAATGATCTCTAAACTATCACTGACAATGGTTGATTAATCTGGATGAATGACATTAGAAATGGATGTGAACGCTTCATGTGCGCAGATACACAGTGTATTACGCTCTCGCACCCGTTAACGTGCACGATCACCACACACCGATTGAATTAAAGTCAAGATGGCGACCGAGGGCGAATACGAGTCGATCCTGTGTGTGAAACCTGACGTCAACGTTTACCGAATCCCGCCGCGGGCATCGAACCGGGGAGTCAGGTAAGAGACCCGGTTCCGTCACCATCAACCGGTGACCTTGCCCTGGTCTGACTCCAGCATCCATTGTTTGATGCGGCGATATATAAACCTCCCTGTAGGCAAAGCTCTTGTCCCCACATCAAGGCAATGCATAGACCATATAAAGGCTATAATGGTCGTCTCTGTCGCCCTTGCAGTGCGCAATAGCTTTTTCTAAGGTGGCCTACTAAGCAAACTGGTTGACTTCTATTTGGGAGGAATAGTCAACCACCAGATGTCAAGGTTGTGCGTAGTGGGATGGATAGGGAGAATACACCTGTCATCATTGTAGTCCACCTGTCGGTATCGGACAATGACACGGAATCCTGTTTACAGTGCGAAAACGTGACCGTGTCGTGTCCCCTTTTTACAGAATGCGCGTTGACTACACTCTGCTTTGGGGCGAATGTTTAGTGAAAGGCTATAGTAGGTACTACGGTATTTAAAGGTCCAGAGGATTAGGTGAGATTTTTACTCCCTGGGAGGATTATCTGGGCATCTTCTCTGTTGTAGCCTACCCTGTTACTTTCGGAACAGGGTTCATTAAAGCATCTCTTGTTGACAGTGACTTCTGTCCTGTTAGGGTACAGTCTACGTTTGGCAGTATGTGTGACTATATTGCATACCCATTTGTTAATTGGCTGGTGTTTTAACGTGATCCAGTCTATCTCCATGCTGACTGGACAGTGCTCCATACTGTATCTGTCCCATGAGAGCTGATTGGCTGACCACCAGTAACGTGCCATGACCACGCACAAAGCTGCGTCTCTTGTGTGATGTAGTGAGTAATAATAATGAGGGAATATTCCACCCCAGGTCTGGTGAACTGCCAGCCCAGTCACCAGCCCAGTCACTCTCATTTCTGTAGCAAAGTGTGGTGGTTGGTTATCAACAACATGGTCTCCCTCTTTCTCACACACCCACCTATACAGTCAGTCTCATCTCTGATTGTCTGTCTGTGTCTCCCTCAGGGCTGCGGATTGGAAGCTGGACGCTCCTGATTGGACAGGCCGTATGAGAGTAACAGCTCGGGGAAAAGTGGCTTTCATCAAACTGGAGGACAAGATCTCTGGTGAGAGGCCAAATCGTCCCCTAGCCCCTAGCCCAGGGTTACCCAATAGGCGGCCCGCAGGCCACATTTTATTTGTCCCCCAAGTTTTACATTTTTACAAAATATTTATTTTTGTTCTTGGACATAAAAGACTGTAAAATCACCAGGAAATGCTCAAAGTAATTTTAATTAAGGAAAACTTTTCCCAAGTATTCTCACGCATAAATAGAGAGGCATATGTGATCGTATCCCAATGTCATCAAGTTTTGAAATGATTCTGTTTTTGTCAAATACTATATCTGTTTCTTGCAGTCAATTTGCAGTGTACAAATTATTTATAACTATGTTCCGACCATCCGCTCAAGGAAAAAATGGCCCACTGCTGAATGTAATTGGGAACTCCTACCTAGCCTCTAGCCCACCTCTAGGCACTTCTAATCAGAAGATCATCGTGCCCAATTCCAAATCGTCCCCTGGGCACTTCTTGTTGATCTGATAGGACTATGTTAACTGCTCCGCCTTGCCCTCTGACTCTTGATTTGAACCGTTAGTTATAAGGCCTAAGTTATAACTACCCTCCATCTCTGCAGGGGAGCTGTTTGCACAGGCACCAGTGGACGAGTACCCTGGCATCGCCATAGAAACCGTCAGTGACTCCAGTCGTTACTTTGTGCTTCGGATCCAGGATGAGAGTGGTGGGTTGGTCGTCATCACTTGTCACCATCTGGCCAAATTAGAAAGAAGTATCACACACTACTTCCTCACATTTTCTATTAGCAGTTATTATACTGAACAAAAATATAAACGCAACATGTAAAGTTTTGTTCTCATGTTTCATGAGCTGAAATAAAAGATCCCAGAAATGTTCCATACGCCCAAAAAGCTTATTTATCAGAAGAAAAATTGCACATATTTGTTTACATCCCGTATCTCCTTTGCCAAGATAATCCATCCACCTGAAAGGTGTGGCATATCAAGAAGCTGATTAAACAGCATCAGCATTACACAGGTGCACCTTGTGCTGGTGACAATAAAATGGCACTCTAAAATGTTCAGTTTTGTCACACAACACAATGCCACAGATGTCTCAAGTTTTGAGGGAGTGTGCAATTGGCATGCTGACTGCAGGAATGTCCATCAGAGCTGTTGCCAGAGAATGTAATGTTTATTTCTATACCATAAGCCACCTCCAACTTAGTTTTAGAGAATTTGGTAGTACGTCCAACCGGCCTCACATCCTCAGTCCACGTTTAACCACGCCAGCCCAGGACATCCACATCTGGCTTCTTCACCTGGGGGATAGTCTGAGACCAGCCACCCGGACAGCTGATGAAACTGAGGAGTATTTTTCCGTCTGTACTAAAGCCCTTTTGTGGGGAAAACCATATTCTGATTGGCTGGGCCTGGCTCCCCAGTGGGTGGGCTTGGCTCCCAAGTGGGTGGGCCAATGCCCTCCCAAGCCCATCCATGGCTGCGCCCCTGCCCAGTCATGTGAAATCCATAGATCAGGGGATAATTAATTTATTACATGAACTGTAACTCAGTAAAATTGTTGAAATTGTTGCATGTTGTGTTTATATTTTTGTTCAGTGTAGTAGTAGTAGTAGTAGTATACCACAGTAATAACAAGGTATTTGGTGGATCATTTGAGTGTGTAGCATTTGGAGTACACAATCAGTTGTTTCTCACTGTGCTATGTCTCTGTTTTAGGATCAGTGTGTGTACGAAGTGATTTGATTTGTAATTTACATTGGTTTGTTCTTCTCTGGCCTCTGTCTCTCAGGTCGCAGTGCGTTCATAGGCATCGGGTTCGGGGACAGAGGAGACTCGTTTGACTTCAACGTGGCGCTGCAGGACCACTTTAAGTGTGTTGCTCTTACAGCTGTCACAACAGAGATAACACTCTCATAACATTAGCAAACAAGTGCAGCTCAGAGCTAGAATGTTGGCTTCTAACTGACATGAATTAGTAATAGCCTGTCATCTGTTTCACTCTATAACTCTCGATTCAATTTGAAAGGGCTTTATTGACATGGAAAACATATGTTTATATTGCCAAAGCAAGTGAAATAAACAATCACAAATTAACAGTAAACATTATGCACATAACATTTTTCAAAAGAATAAAGACGCTTGAAATGTTATATCTAGCTATAACTCTCTGTCCCTTTTGCCCTCTCATTCTTTCTCTCTATCTATTTACTGTATATATCTCTCTCTCTCGCTACCTCTCTCTCTCTGTCTCTCTCTCAGGTGGGTGAAACAGGAGCTTGAAATCAGTAAGCAGTCTCAGACTCCAGACAACACTCCTAAACTGGACCTGGGTTTCAAAGAGGGACAGACCATCACTCTCAATATCGGGGTAAATTCCTCAACTCATACCCATAATACTCCTACCATGGTACCATCTGGTTAGCGCTTAACAACTAAAAAGCGAACATGCACGCATGCACGCACACGTTGCAAATCCATGCTCTGTTTATAAGCTTTGTCAAGCTATCACTCAAACACCTATTCCTCTCTCCTTCCTTTTCACCCGTCGCCCGTCTCTTTCTTTCTTTCTTTCCATTTCTGTTCCTCTCTCAGCAAGGCAGAAAGAGAGATAAGTCCCGCCCCCCAGAGCGCTGGTGGCTTTGGGCTCCTCCCTCCTCCCCCTGGCGGTGGCGGCGCCAAGATAGCCCCTCCCCCTATGTCAAGCTCCTCCAATGACAATGAAGGTTTATTTTCCGGTGGAGACTTATTCCCTGCGGGAAATGACTCGTTTTCAGGGGGAAGTGACACATTTTCAGGAGGAAACAACACATTCTCAGCAGGAAGTGACATGTTCTCAGGGGGAAGTAACACAGGTAGGTTAACAGCGTTTTGGGCCACGTTCAGCGAGGTGTAATGCTACTGGTTGTCCAGATAGATATACACTACATGACCAAAAGTATGTGGACACCTGCTTGTCGTACATCTCATTCCAAAATCATGGGCATTAATATGGAGTTCCCCCCCTTTGCTGCTATAACAGCCTCCACTCTTCTGGGAAGGCTTTCCACTAGATGTTGGAACATTGCTGTGAGGACTTGCTTCCATTCAGCCACAAGCAATAGTGAGGTCAGGCACTGATGTTGGGCAATTAGGCCTGGCTTACAGTCGGCGTTCCTATTCATCCCAAAGGTGTTCGATGGGGTTGAGGTCAGGGCTCTGTGCAGGTCAGTCAAGTTCTTCCACACCGATCTCAACAAACCTTTTCTGTATGGACCTCGCTTTGTGCACTGGGGCATTGTCATGCTGAAACAGGAAAGGGCCTTCCCCAAACTGTTTCCACAAAGTTGGAAGCACAGAATCGTCTAGAATGTCATTGTATGACAGGGTTAGGATTTCCCTTCACTGGAACTAAGGGGCCAAGTCTGAACCATGAAAAACAGCCCCAGACCTTTATTCCTCCTCCACCAAACTTGACAGTTGGCACTATGCATTGGGGCGGATAGCGTTCTCCTGGCATCCACCAAACCCAGATTCGTCCGTTGGACGGTGAAGCGTATTTATCACTGTAGAGAACGCGTTTCCACTGCTCCAGAGTCCAATGGCGGCGAGCTGTACACCACTCCAGCCAACGCTTGGCATTGTGCATGGTAATCTTAGGCTTGTGTGCAGCTGCTCGGCCATGGAAACCTATTTCATGAAGCTCCCGACGAACAGTTCCTATGCTGACGTTGCTTCCAGAGGCATTTTGGAACTCGTTAGTGAGTGTTGCAACAGAGGACAGATGTTTTTTTACCAGCTACGCTCTTCAGCACTTGCCAGTCACATTCTGTGAGCTTGTGTGGCCTACCACTTTGCAGCTGAGCCGCTGTTGCTCCTAGACGTTTCCACTTCACAATAACAGCACTTACAGTTGACTGGGGCAGCTCTAGCAGGGATGAAATTTGACAAATTGACTTGTTGGAAAGGTGGCATCTTATGACAGTGCCACGTTGAAAGTCACTGAGCTCTTCAGTAAGGCCATTCTACTGCCAATGTTTGTCTACCGAGATTATTATTTGTAATTTTTTTTCACCTTTACTTAACCAGGTAGGCCAGTTGAGAACAAGTTCTCATTTACAACTGCGACCTGGCCAAGATAAAGCAAAGCAGTGCGACAAAAACAACAACACAGAGTTACACATGGGATAAACAAACATACAGACAATAACACAATAGAAAAATATGTATACAGTGTGTGCAAATGAGGTAAGGCAATAAATAGGCCATAGTGGTGAAGTAATTATAATTGAGCAATTAACACTGGAGTGATAGATGTGCAGATGAGGATGTGCAAGTAGAAATACTGGTGTGCAAAAGAGCAAAAAAAGTAAATAAAAACAATATGGGGATGAGGTAGGTAGATTGGATGGGCTATTTACAGATAAGCTGCTCAGATAGCTGATGCTTAAAGTTAGTGAGGGAGATATACAGTTGAAGTCGTAAGTGTACATACACTTAGGTTGAAGTCATTAAAACTAGTTTTTTCAACCACTCCACAAATTTCTTGTTTACAAACTATAGTTTTGGCAAGTCGGTTAGGACATCTACTTTGTGCATGACACAAGTAATTTTTCCAACAATTGTTTACAGACAGATTATTTCACTTATAAGTCACTGTATCACAATTCCAGTGGGTCAGAAGTTTACATACACTAAGTTGACTGTGTCTTTAAACAGATTGGAAAATTCCAGAAAATGATGTCATGGCTTTAGAAGCTTCTGATAGGCTAATTGACATAATTTGTCAATTGGAGGTGTACCTGTGGATGTATTTCAAGGCATACCTTCAAACTCAGTGCCTCTTTGCTTGACATCATGGCAAAATCAGCCAAGACCTCAGAAAAAAAATGTTGACCTCCACAAGTCTGGTTCAGCCTTGGGAGCAATTTCCAAAGGTACCACGTTCATCTGTACAAACAATAGTACACAAGTATAAACACCATGGTACCACGCAGCCGTCATACTGCTCAGGAAGGAGATCAAATCAAATCAAAGTTTATTTGTCACGTGCGCCGAATACAACAGGTGTAGACCTTACAGTGAAATGCTTACTTACAGGCTCTAACCAACTGTGAAAAAAAGGAATTAGGTGAACAATAGGTAAGTAAAGAAATAAAAACAACAGTATATACAGTTGCGAGGCTATATACAGTAGCGAGGCTGTAAAAGTAGCGAGGCTATAAAAGTAGCGAGGCTACATACAGACACCTGGTTGTCAGGCATGTTCTGTCTCCTAGAGATTAACGTACTTTGGTGCGAAATGTGCAAATCAATCCCAGAACAACAGCAAAGGACCTTGTGAGGATGCTAGAGGAAACAGGTACAAAGTATCTATATCCACAGTAAAACGAGTCCCATATCGACATAACCTGAAAGGCCGCTCAGCAAGGAAGAAGCCACTGCCACCAAAACCGCCATAAAAAAAGCCAGACTTCGGTTTGCCACTGCACATGGGGACAAAGATGTTACTTTTTTGAGAAATGTCCTCTGGTCTAGAGGAAAAAGTGGGAGGCTTGCAAGCCGAAGAACACCATCCCAACCGTGAAGGACGGGGGTGTTAGCATCATGTTGTGGGGGTGCTTTGATGCAGTAGGGACTGGTGCGCTTCACAAAATAGATGGCATCATGAGGAAGGAAAATTATGTGGATATATTGAAGCATCATCTCAAAACATCAGTCAGGAAGTTAAAGCTTGGTCGCAAATGGGTCTTCCAAATGGACAATGACCCCAAGCATACTTCCAAAGATGTGGCAAAATGGCTTAAGGACAACAAAGTCCAGGTATTGGAGTGGCCATCACAAAGCCCTTACCTAAATCCCATAGAACATTTGTGGGCAGAACTGAAAAAGCGTGTGTGATCAAGGAGGCCTACAAACCTGA
Source organism: Brachymystax lenok tsinlingensis (assembly GCA_030435695.1). Lineage (NCBI taxonomy): Eukaryota > Metazoa > Chordata > Actinopteri > Salmoniformes > Salmonidae > Brachymystax > Brachymystax lenok. Next base: position 53,716,328 of record CM059789.1, read on the forward strand.
CTCAGTTACACCAGCTCTGTCAGAAGGAATGGGTCAAAATTCACCCAACTTATTGTGTGAAGCTTGTGGAAGGCTACCCGAAATGTTTGACCCAAGTTAAACAATTGAAAGGCAATGTTACCAAATACTAATTGAGTGTATGTAAACTTCTGACCCACTGGGAATGTGATGAAAGAAATAAAATCTGAAATAAATAATGCTGTCTACTACTATTCTGACATTTCACATTCTTAAAATAAAGTGGTGATCCTAACTGACCTAAGACAGGGAGTTTTTACATGATTAAATGTCAGGAATTGTGAAAAACTGAGTTTAAATGTGTGTTGGCTAAGGTGTATGTAAACTTCCGACTTCAACTGTATGTCTCCAACTTCAGCGATTTTTTTTTCAATTCGTTCTAGTCATTGGCAGCAGAGAACTGGAAGGAAAGGCGGCCAAAGGAGGTGTTTGCTTTGGGGATGACCAGTGAGATATACCTGCTGGAGCGCGTGCTACGGGTGGGTGTTGTTATGGTGACTAGTGAGCTGAGATAAGGCGGAGCTTTACCTAGCAAAGACTTATAGATGACCTGGAGCCAGTGGGTCTGGCGTTGAATATGTAGCAAGGGCCAGCCAACGAGAGCATACAGGTCGCAGTGGTGGGTGCTATATGGAGCTTTGGTGACAAATCGGATGTCAATGTGATAAACTGCATCCAGTTTGCTGAGTAGAGTGTTGGAGGCTATTTTGTAAATGACATCGCCGAAGTCAAGGATCGGTAGGATAGTCAGTTTTACAAGGGTATGTTTGGCAGCGTGAATGAAGGAGGGTTTGTTGTGAATTAGGAAGCCGATTCTAGATTTAATTTTGGATTGGAGATGCTTAATATGTGTGTTTATGTCTGGGGTGTGTGGAAGGAGTCGGGCGCAGGAGATATGCAGAATATAAGTATGTTTAATGTAGTCGCGAGAGAAACATACAGGCTCACTAGCAGAACAATACTCAAACAAAACACCAAAATAAAACACGGGTATAAAAAGCAACTACCCGGAGTACCGAAACATAAAAATAAAATACCCTATACAGAGCAAGACGTAAACAGTAGCAGCCTACTCTGTCAAATGACAAAACAATCACGCACAAGGGAAGACGGGAAAAGGAGGAAATTATAACAGGGGCGTGATTGGGAAAAATACTAAACAGGTGTAAACAATCAAAACCAACACCAATAGAAACACAGGAAAGAATCGGTGATGGTTAGAAAACCGGTGACGACGAACGCCGAACACCGCACGAACAGGAAGAGGGACTGACTTCGGCTGAAGTCGTGACAGTACCCCCCTCCTGACGCGCGGCTCCAGCGGCGCGCCGACACCGGCCTCGGGGACAGCCCGGAGGGCGAGGCGCAGGACGATCCGGCCGGCGAAGATGAAACTCCCTTAACATATTAGGATCCAATATATCCTCCTTCGGAACCCAGCACCTCTCCTCCGGTCCGTACCCCTCCCACTCCACAAGGTACTGAAGGCCCCCACCCGGCGCCTCGAATCTAGGATGCAGCGGACGGAATACGCCGGGACCCCCTCGATGTCCAAAGGGGGCGGAGGGACCTCCCTCACCTCAGAGTCCTGGAGCGGACCAACCACCACCGGCCTGAGGAGGGACACATAGAACGAGGGGTTAATTTTATAATCATGGGGAAGCTGTAACCTGTAACACACCTCGTTCACTCTCCTCAGGACTTTAAATGGCCCCATATACCGCGGAGCCAGCTTCCGGCATGGCAGGCGGAGGGGCAGGTTTCGGGTCGAGAGCCAGACCCTATCCCTCACTGCGGTGACGGTCCGCGCTGGTTTTCTGACGCATCACGGCCTGTTGAAGGTGACCAGTGACAGCCTCCCAGATCTCCTCCGCGCGCTTGAACCACTCGTCAACCGCAGGAGCTTCGGTCTGACTCTGATGTCATGGTGCCAGAACCGGCTGATAACCCAACACCACCTGAAAAGGGGAGAGGGTAGTTGAGGAGTGGCGAAGTGAATTATGCGCCATTTCTGCCCAGGGTACAAACCTCGCCCACTCTCCCGGCCGGTCCTGGCAATATGACTGCAAAAACCTGCCCACCTCTTGATTCACTCTCTCCACCTGCCCATTACTCTCAGGGTGAAAACCCGAGGTAAGGCTAATCGAGACCCCCAAATGTTTCATAAAAGCCCTCCAGACTCTCGACGTGAACTGGGGACCTCGATCAGACACTATATCCTCGGGTACCCCATAGTGCCGGAAGACATGGTTAAACAGGGCCTCCGCAGTCTGTAGGGCCATAGGCAGACCGGGCATCGGAAGGAGACGACAGGACTTAGAGAAATGATCCACAACGACCAGGATCATGGTCTTCCCCTGAGAAGGAGGAAGATCTGTTAAGAAATCCACAGATAGATGCGACCATGGCCGTTGTGGAATCGGTAAAGGTTTTAGTTTACCTCTAGGTAGGTGTCTAGGAGCCTTACTCTGGGCACACACCTGACAGGAGGAGACATAAACCCTCACGTCCCTACCTAAGGTAGGCCACCAGTACTTCCCAGTTAGACAGCGCACTGTCCGACCAATCCCCGGATGACCAGAGGAGGATGACGTATGGACCCAAGAGATCAACTGGTCATGAACAACAGTCGGAACGTACATTCGCCCAACGGGACACTGGGGGGGAGCAGGCTCAGTACGCTGAATGTCCGCGTCTAGCTCCCACACCACCGGTGCCACAAAACAAGAAGCCGGGAGTATGGGAGTTTGATCCATAGGCCGCTCCTCTGTGTCGTACAACCGGGACAGTGCGTCTGCCTTCTTATTCTGGGAACCTGGTCTGTATGAAATGGTAAACACAAACCGAATAAAAAACATGGCCCACCTTGCTTGACGAGGATTCAATCTCCTCGCTGCCCGGATGTACTCCAGGTTACGGTGGTCAGTCCAAATGAGAAAAGGGTGTTTAGCCCCCTCAAGCCAATGTCTCCACACCTTTAGAGCTTTAACCACAGCCAACAACTCCCGGTCCCCCACATCATAATTACGCTCCGCTGGACTAAACTTCTTAGAAAAAAAGGCACAGGGGCGGAGTTTCGGGGGGGTGCCCGAGCGCTGAGACAGCACAGCTCCAATCCCTGCCTCGGAAGCATCCACGCCTACTATGAACGCTGAAGAAGGATCCGGGTGCGCCAGAACGGGCGCCGAAACGAACAGCTCCCTCAGTTTCCTAAAAGCCCTGTCCGCCTCTACTGACCACTTCAGACGCACCGAACCCCCCTTCAGCAATGAGGTAATGGGAGCCGCGACCTGACCAAAGCCCCGGAAAAATCTCAGGTAATAATTGGTAAACCCAAAAAATCGCTGTACCTCTTTTACCGTGGTGGGAGTCGGCCAATTACGCACGGCATCAATACGCTCACTCTCCATCTCCACCCCGGACGTGGAAATGCGATGTCCTAGAAAGGAAATGGCCTGCTGAAAAAACAAACATTTCTCAGCCTTGACGTATAGATCATGTTCCAACAGTCTTCCAAGTACCTTGCAAACCAAAGACACATGCTCGGCGCGTGTAGCGGAGTATATTAGGATGTCATCAATATACACCACTACACCCTGCCCGTGCAGGTCCCGGAAAATCTCATCCACAAAAGATTGGAATACGGCGGGAGCATTCATCAGCCCGTATGGCATGACACGGTACTCATAATGGCCTGAGGTGGTACTGAACGCTGTCTTCCACTCGTCTCCTTTCCGGATACGCACCAGATTGTATGCGCTCCTGAGATCCAGTTTCGTGAAGAAGCGCGCCCCGTGCATTAACTCCATCACCGAAGTGATGAGAGGCAGCGGGTAGCTGTACCTCACCATTATTTTATTGAGACCTCGATAATCAATACACGGGCGCAAACCCCCATCCTTCTTCTTCACAAAAAAGAAACTCGAGGAGGCGGGTGAAACGGAGGGCCTAATGTACCCCTGACTCAGCGATTCAGAGATATATGTGTCCATAGCCTCTTTCTCAGCTTGCGACAGGGGATACACGTGACTCTTGGGAGGTGCAGCGTCTACCAGGAGATCTATCGCAGAGAGTCCTCTGTTGCCATGAAATAATAGGGTTATGCAAAGCTAACCAGGGAATACCCAATACCACCGGAAATGAAGGAGAGTCAATGAGAAAGAGACTAATTCTCTCCTCATGACTCCCCTGCGTCACCATAACAAGAGAGATAGTAATCTCCTCAATCAATCCAGATCCTAACGGTCTGCTATCTAAAGCGTGAACTGGAAAAGGTCTAACCACCTGTTTTATTGGGATTTCTAAACTTAACGCTAGCGCTCTGTCAATAAAATTCCCAGCTGCACCTGAATCGACGAGTGCCTTATGCTGAGACTACGGAGAATAATCTGGGAAACACACAGACACAAACAATTGGCTAACAGAGGACTCTGGATGAGAGTGGTGCATACTCACCAGAGGTGACGCCATAGTACTCTGCCTGCCGTCTCCTCTCCTAGAAGCACCAACCCTGCACCGACCAGCAGTGTGCCCTCTGCGGCCACAGATAGTACAGGTGAAGGTTCCTCCTCCGGTCTCCCTACGCGCTGCCCCTCCTAGTTCCATAGGCTCTGGAGAGGGAATGCTGGAGGGTAGGGTTGACAGGACCCTCTCTGGACGTCCGCGGGTGACCAACAGATTATCCAGCCGTATGGAGAGGTCTACCAGTTGATCGAATGTCACCGTGGCGTCTCTGCAGGCCAGTTCCCGTCCGGACGCCCTCGCGTGAGGCTACACCTATAATGATCGATGAGGGCCCTGTCGTTCCAGCCCGCTCCGGCGGCCAAAGTCCGGAACTCAAGAGCAAACTCCTGAGCGCTCCTTGTCCCCTATCTCAGATGGAAGAGCCGCTCCCCTGCCGCTCTACCCTCGGGAGGATGATCGAATACTGCTCGGAAGCGACGGGTGAATTCTTCAAAGTGGTCCAATGTTGCGTCTCTTTCTCTCCAGACGGCGTTGGCCCACTCCAATGCTCTCCCAGTGAGACAGGAGACCAGAGCGGACACTCTCTCCCTTCCTGAGGGAGCTGGATGAACGGTGGCCAAGTAGAGGTCCAGTTGTAATAAGAACCCTTGACACTGTGCTGCTGTTCCATCATACTCCCTGGGAAGGGAGAGACGAATCCCACTGGATCCAGAGTCCGGAGATGTAGGGGTAGCCAGACTTGGGTTGGGTGGTTGAGGCGCTGGAGAGATCTCCTGTCTCTCCCAGCGGTCCAATGTTTGGACAACGCGATCCATAGCGGTCCCAAGTTGTTGTAGCATCGCTGAATGTTCAAGGACGCGCTCCTCTACTCCTCGGCCAGGGTTTCCTGCTGACTCCATAATAATGGTGCGTGATCATGTGATTATGTCTGGGGTGTGTGGAAGGAGTCAGGCGCAGGAGATATGCAGAATATGAGTATGTTTAATGTAGTCGCGAGAGAAACATACAGGCTCACTAGCAGAACAAAACTCAAACAAAACACCAAAATAAAACACGGGTATAAAAAGCAACTTACCGGAGTACCGAAACATACAAATCAAATACCCTATACAGAGCAAGACGTAAACGGTAGCAGCCTACTCTGTCAAATGACAAAACAATCACGCACAAGGGAAGACGGGAAAAGGAGGAAATTATAACAGGGGTGTGATTGGGAAAAATACAAAACAGGTGTGAACAATCAAAACCAACACCAATAGAAACACAGGAAAGAATCGGTGATGGTTAGAAAACCGGTGACGACGAACGCCGAACACCGCCCAAACAAGAAGAGGGACCGACTTTGGCTGAAGTCGTGACAATATGAGTCTGGAAGGAGAGTTTACAGTCTAGCCAGACACAGTCAGAACCGTCCATAGTAGTGATGCTAGACGGGCCGGCGGGTGCGGGCAGCGATCGGTTGAAGAGCATGCATCTAGTTTTACTATCATTTAAGAGCAGTTGGAGGCCACGGAAGGAGTGTTGTATGGCATTGAAGCTCGTTTGGAGGTTTGTTAACACAGCGTCCAAAGAAGGGCCAGATGTATACAGAATGGTGTCATCTATGTAGAGATGGATCAAGGAGTCACCTGCAGAAAGAGTGACATCGTTGATATATACAGAGGAAAGAGTCGGCCCGAGAATTGAACCCTGTGGTACCCCCATAGAGACTGCCAGAGGTCCGGACAACAGGCCCTCCAATTTGACACACTGAACTCTGTCTGAGAAGTAGTTTGTGAACCAGGCGAGGCAGTCATTTGAGAAATCAAGGCTGTTGAGTCTGCCGATAAGAATACGGTGATTGACAGAGTTGAAAGCCTTGGCCAGGTCGATGAAGACGGCTACACAGTACTGTCTTTTATCGATGGCGGTTATGATATCGTTTAGGACCTTGAGCGTGGCTGAGGTGCAACCGTGACCAGCTCGGAAACCGTATTGCACAGCGGAGAAGGTACAGTGGGATTCAGGTCAGACGTTTCTTGTAGTTGGCCACCAGGTTTGCACACATCTCAGGAGGGATTCTGTCCCATTCCTCTTTGCAGATCTTCTCCAAGTCATTATGGTTTTGAGGCTGACGTTTGGCAACTCGAATCTTCAGCTCCCTCCACCGATTTTCTATGGGATTAAGGTCTGGAGACTGGCTAGGCCACTCCAGGCCATAATGTGCTTCTTCTTGAGCCATTCCTTTGTTGCCATGGATGTGTGTTTTGGGTCATTGTCATGCTGGAATACCCATCCACGACCCATTTTCAATGCCCTGGCTGAGGGAAGGAGTTTCTCACCCAAGATTTGATGGTACATGGCCCCATGGTCTTGTAGCCCATTCCTGCCTTGTGTAGGTCTACAATCTTGTCCCTGACATCCTTGGAGAGCTCTTTGGTCTTGGCCATGGTGGAGAGTTTGGAATCTGATTGATTGCTTCTGTGGACAGGTGTCTTTTATACAGGTAACAAGCTGAGATTAGGAGCACTGTGCTCCTAATCTCAGTTTGTTACCTGTATAAAAGACACCTGGGAGCCAGAAATCTTTCTGATTGAGAATACTTATTTCCCTCAATAAAATGCAAATCATTTTATAACATTTTTCACGTTTTTTTCTGGATTTTTGTTGTTGTTATTCTGTCTCTCACTGTTCAAATAAACCTACCATTAAAATTATAGACTGACCATTTCTTTGTCAGTGGGCAAATGTTCAAAATCAGCAGGGGATCAAATACTTTTTTCCCTCACTGTACGGTTACAGAAGTCAACAAATAAGAGCGCCTGGGGACACAGGGCCTGGGTTAACCTCTACATCACCCGAGGAACAGAGGAGGAGTAGGATGAGGGTACGGCTAAAGGCTATCAAAACTGGTCATCTAGTCCGTTGGGGACAGAGAGTAAAAGGAGCATATTTCTGGGCATTTATTTCAATGGACAGATTTCCGTATATGAACTATAACTCAGTAAAATCATTGAAATTATTGCATGTTGCGTTTCTATTTTTGTTGAGTATAGATCTGCTCTGGCATGTAAATTAGGGATGATGTCAGCTCCATACAAGACAATTCTATGTGCAACGTTCAGAGCGTTGTGTTCTCCTGAATGCGACCCTGTTCTTATATTGCTGCTTCTGATTCATCTGTTTGTTTATCTTGTTCGGTTACCCTAGTAACTGCTTTTTCTGTATAGCGCTTTTTGCTACCATTGTTGAAGACTATTTTTACAGTTCACCAAACCATGCTGTGAATTCATTTGACTGAAGGGAAAAAGTGTATATTTTATATGCCACTGTGTAATTAGGTTAAGGATTGATTGGGGCCCTGGGTGTTTTTTCTTTTAGTTTTATGAGCTAACCAGGAAAAAAGGCTATTGTCGTTAGAGTATGAATGTAGAGAAAGCAGTAGAGGATGTGTATTGAAGGGTCTGATGTGTGTTTTCTCCATAGAGATCCTATTAAATTAGCATTCTAATTCCTAGTTATTTCGTTGTCCTTCTGTTCTCAGGCTGTTTGTTAGATCTGGACAGCAGTAACTCCAACTCTGTGGTGCAGCCGAACCCCAACCCTACAGGCAGCTTGGACATGTGGGGAGATTTCTCTGCCCCAGAAAAGTAAAGGGATAATCTTCTCTCTCTTTCATTCTTTTCTCTCTTCTTTCATTATTCTGTTCCCCCCATTAATGCTCTCCTCTTTTTCCACATAATGCAGGTCAATGTCTCCTCTCGCCAACGATGATGCTTCCACCAACTGGCAGCAGTTCTGAGGCCGTCCCACCATCCCTTTCACTTGACCTTCACCTGACCTTTAACCCCTGACCAAAGGACGACTCCAGCAGAACACTGTATATTATCACCTCAACCTCAGTGTACTCTCTCTCTCTCTCTCTCTCTCTCTCTCTCTTCCACCTCTCTTTATTTCTCTCTCGCACACCCCTCCCCCACTCTCTTCACCCCTCTGCTGGCTTCCTCTCCTTACCATCCTCTCCCTCTACATCTTTCCCTCTCAGCCCCAACTCTACACTCTCTCCCCCTCTGTCCCTCTTTCCTTGCTCTCCTTTCCCTCTGCCTCTCTATCTATTGCAGCAGAGTATTTATTCATTACTGAGGGAAAAGACTGAGGTTAAATCTCTCTAAATGAAAGATGGTACAGAAAGAAATGATGGTGACTCGCACTAATATAGTCTTGATAAATAAATACATTAATTAATTTATGTACATAATATATTATTGTAAATGTATATATTGTCAGTAGTTTGTAATTCCCATTGTTGTTGTGGTAGTGTTGTAGCTAATTTTCCTTTAGAATCTCCAGTACAACTGGAATTATTGCCTGAAATAACTAATTTACAGGCTTGCCTGGATGCATTAGTGTATGACCAAGTTATCTTATATCTGATCCAAGGTCAGTTTAGCTTTTTCCTCTTAATTGCTAAGGTTAGGCCACGGTGTGTCTGGAGCTGTGCTTTGGAGCAGCTTCTGCTTTGAGTGGACACTGATCTACTGTAAGTTTACACAGCAGTCATGCTGTTTGGCGCCCCTTAGTGGGCTATTGTGGTCCTACAACCACAGTCTGACAGGGAGAGTGGTGAGATGCACAACAGCAGCTGCTGTGGACGTTATCACTGCTGGGGATGGGCAATTGTCTGGGTCACTTGGCTGCATTGTTTTAACAGGAGACTGGTGTTAGTTGGTCAATTAACACAGAAATGGAAGGAGAGAGAGGAAAAAAGTGTGCTGATTGAAGGAAGGGATAGCAGAGTGAGGGATGAAAGGGAAAGATGGGTGGGGTCTGAGGAGGGTTGGAGGGTGAGGAAGGGGTTAAACCCATGGGTTGGTAGACAGGCTTGTTTTAGGCCTTGTGATGTAATCAACAGTCCCCAGGGGTTTCTGGGTAGAGATGACTCATTTAGGTCACAACTTTTGCCCTGCTGGATGAATAGCCCTGTGTGTGTTGTACATACAACTGTCTGTCCGTCCGTCCGTCCGTCCATCTGTGTTCTATACGTTGAATAGCCCTGTGTGTGTTGTACATACAACTGTCTGTCTGTCCGTCCGTCTGTGTTCTATACGTTGAACCCAGGAACTAACGTAACTCTGTCAATGCAGTGAGACCATTCCAGTCCTTGTGAGATGCAGTTTTACTTTACTGTTGTGTTGTTATTGTGAGAGAAAGGATGGAGGGAGGGATGAATGGATGGAGGGAGGGATAGAGGGATGGATGGAGGGATAGAGGGATGCAGGGATAGAGGGATGGATAGAGGGATGGATAGAGGGATAGAGGGATGGAGGGATAGTGGGATGGAGGGAGGGATAGAGGGAGGGATGGGTGATAATGCTGTACAGGACATCATAATATTGTGTGTCTTTCTCTCATGGACACACACATGGACTCAAACATTTGCATTGACTGATGGCATGATGTTGATTAATGAGGTGATAGTTGATTTATTTCCTGTGTGAGAACACAGCTAGTGGGAGAACTGGTATGAACTGGTGAGAGTCTGTGTAGACCCTACTCATGTTTGTTTATGTGTTTATTCTTGACATTACAAATACAATATATGTGTCTGTAAATGTATATGTATTGAAAATCAAAGCATAAAGATATCAACTAATGTTGAATCAAGGTTGACTTGTTTTCTTTTTATCTACATGAGGAAATAACTGGACTACATCAATAAAGCAATCCACACATAAACCAATGAATGACATTTTATTGGGTAGTATTGCACTGCTTTGGTATTGGATTGTTATGGAGTGCTTTACAGTAAGGTGTCAGTAATGACAGAGTGGATACTTTGTTCTCAGACTGTCTCTACAGTATACAACTACAGGAATTCAACAGCGTTCCATCTGAACAGTATTATACAGCCCGCTACGGCACTGACGTAAACCACCAGAACATGATCCGTGTCAAATAAAACACAGATCAAATCTGTGGGGAGTGATTTCTCCCCTGATATCACAGACAGTTCTAATAAAACACAGGGCTAGTGGAAGAACTGAGAAATATGACTCAGACTGTTCTTAACTGGAGTTACGTGGACTGTGTTATATATATATATATGTCGTTTGTGTGTGTATGTGATCGTGTATTAAGGCACAGGCTAGGTGTTGAGCGGTGGATCTATGGTGTTTTGGGGTGTTTTTATGGAGACAACCCAGTGCCCTCCCTCCTACTCCTTCTCTCCTTCCTCCCTTCTTCCTTCGCCCCTCCTTCCATCTCCGCCATCTTGGGCCCATCAGGCCTTGTTTTCCCAGGTTTTGGGGACGCCGCGTCGATTGCGACAGCGTTTCTTGTTGGTGGTTGACCTCTGGAAGCGTTTGGGCCAGCCGGACCGCTCCCTGCAGAGCTCAGCTGGGATGGAGAGAAGAGAGAGAGATTGAATAGAGAGAATGTGTTGGAAAGAGAGAGAGGATGTGTGGGCTCAGATGTACGTGCTGTCCTAAAGTCAGTAAGTGTTTCATGCACTCTAAGATTGTTATGTTGTTGTAATCCTAACAACTGGTCTAATGAAGTGCTATCAGGTGGATTGTCTTACCCTTCAGGTACTCATCCTGTTGGCAGACAGTTCTAACACAGATCTCCTTGTTGATCACATAGACACGAGGGAGGCTGAGACAAACCAGGAGATAGACATCATTACACTATAATCAGAGCCCAGCTGCTGTCTCTAAAACACACCTCTCTGTACAGGCTCTCAGGTTGAAACCAATGGACTTTGACTGCATGACCAGGAGGCACTGAGTGTGTCTATGTTTTCCTGTGAAAGAGAGCCTGTAGTTGCAGTTTACCTGTAAAGGCAGAGGGATTGGATGCATCTCTTGATGGGCCGGTGGACAGAGTACATCCTGGTGCAGGGGTACGTCTCTTCCCTACAGTCTATCACAGAGGATACACACAACATCCAGATAACTCACACACAATGTTTAGATAACACTGGACACCCCTGGTCATCCCAGGCCTAATGTTTCTGTTCCACACTGAAGACCTCACTCACCAGGTGGTAGGGTAGAGACAGACACCTCACCCACCAAGCGGTAGGGTAGAGACAGACACCTCACTCACCAGGTGGTAGGATAGAGACAGACCTCACTCACCAGGTGGTAGGGTAGAGACAGACACCTCACTCACCAGGTGGTAGGGTAGAGACAGACACCTCACTCACCAGGTGGTAGGGTAGAGACAGACACCTCACTCACCAGGTGGTAGGATAGAGACAGACCTCACTCACCAGGTGGTAGGGTAGAGACAGACACCTCACTCACCAGGTGGTAGGATAGAGACAGACACCTCACTCACCAGGTGGTAGGGTAGAGACAGACACCTCACTCACCAGGTGGTAGGGTAGAGACAGACACCTCACTCACCAGGTGGTAGGGTAGAGACAGACACCTCACTCACCAGGTGGTAGGGTTGAGACAGACCTCACTCACCAGGTGGTAGGGTAGAGACAGACCTCACTCACCAGGTGGTAGGGTAGAGACAGACACCTCACTCACCAGGTGGTAGGGTAGAGACAGACACCTCACTCACCAGGTGGTAGGGTAGAGACAGACACCTTACTCACCAGGTGGTAGGGTTGAGACAGACACCTCACTCACCAGGTGGTAGGGTAGAGACAGACACCTTACTCACCAGGTGGTAGGGTAGAGACAGACACCTCACTCATCAGGTGGTAGGGTAGAGACAGACACCTTACTCACCAGGTGGTAGGGTTGAGACAGACACCTTACTCACCAGGTGGTAGGGTAGAGACAGACACCTCACTCACCAGGTGGTAGGGTAGAGACAAACACCTCACTCACCAGGTGGTAGGGTTGAGACAGACACCTCACTCACCAGGTGGTAGGGTAGAGACAGACACCTCACTCACCAGGTGGTAGGGTCGAGACAGACACCTCACTCACCAGGTGGTAGGGTTGAGACAGACACCTCACTCACCAGGTGGTAGGGTCGAGACAGACACCTCACTCACCAGGTGGTAGGGTAGAGACAGACACCTCACTCACCAGGTGGTAGGGTAGAGACAGACACCAAAGCCTCCTCTTCATTCCAGTCACCTCTGGGTAGTTCCACCTCTACCAGCAGGGAAACAACACAATCAGCATGGGAACGACCTCTACCCACGGCATGACTCACAGACAGAGACATATCATGCAACTTAATGTCTGTTGAAATAACGTGTGACCATTGAATAGAGGGCATTATTACCAGCCTGCGGAGCTTGGGCTACAGCTGTGAGGGCTGTGGAACAGAGAACCATATGAGGGGAGTGTTTTATGGAGTTAAAACAAACAGAGATGGACTCAAACCTAATTGAAGGTGATGATTTGTGTGTTGTGTTTGTCAGGGGTTACCGTGGAAACCACAGAGGAGCAGGGCGATTGGAAGACTGCCCATCCTTGTAAGAGCTGGATGTTTACGAGCTGAAGGAAACAGGACCCACAAAAGCCCAAAGAGGAAAATAGTTTATATGTTTCAATTCACACAGAGGAACTCTTCAATATCTCGACTACATTTCCTCTGTCTTCCTTCTGCTTTCCCCCTGGCCCTACCTCTGCTGTTTCTAATGCCATGTATACTCTTCTCTAAGGCAGTTGTAGGAAATGTGCACCTGATGAAATCCAGGTAAATGAGCTAGATACAGTATATATGCTGTTGATAGTATCAGTATATGTGCTGTTGATAGTATCAGTATATGTGCTGTTGATAGTATCAGTGTATGTGCTGTTGATAGTATCAGTATATGTGCTGTTGATAGTATCAGTATATGTGCTGTTGATAGTATCAGTGTATGTGCTGTTGATAGTATCAGTATATGTGCTGTTGATAGTAACAGTGTATGTGCTGTTGATGGTATCAGTATATGTGCTGTTGATAGTATCAGTATATATGCTGTTGATAGTATCAGTATATGTGCTGTTGATAGTATCAGTGTATGTGCTGTTGATAGTATCAGTATATGTGCTGTTGATAGTAACAGTGTATGTGCTGTTGATGGTATCAGTATATGTGCTGTTGATAGTATCAGTGTATGTGCTGTTGATAGTATCAGTATATGTGCTGTTAATAGTATCAGTGTATGTGCTGTTGATAGTATCAGTATATGTGCTGTTGATAGTATCAGTATATGTGCTGTTGATAGTATCAGTGTATGTGCTGTTGATAGTATCAGTATATGTGCTGTTGCTAGTATCAGTATATGTGCTGTTGATAGTATCAGTATATGTGCTGTTGATACTATCAGTATATGTGCTGTTGATAGTATCAGTATATGTGCTATTGATAGTATCAGTATATGTGCTGTTAATAGTATCAGTATATGTGCTGTTAATAGTATCAGTGTATGTGCTGTTGATAGTATCAGTATATGTGCTGTTGATAGTATCAGTATATGTGCTGTTAATAGTATCAGTGTATGTGCTGTTGATAGTATCAGTATATGTGCTGTTAATAGTATCAGTATATGTGCTGTTGATACTATCAGTATATGTGCTGTTGATAGTGTCAGTATATGTGCTGTTGATACTATCAGTATATGTGCTGTTGATAGTGTCAGTATATGTGCTGTTGATAGTAGCAGTATATGTGCTGTTGATAGTATCAGTGTATGTGCTGTTGATAGTATCAGTATATGTGCTGTTGATAGTATCAGTGTATGTGCTGTTGATAGTATCAGTATATGTGCTGTTGATAGTATCAGTGTATGTGCTGTTGATAGTATCAGTATATGTGTTGTTGATAGTATCAGTATATGTGCTGTTGATAGTATCAGTATATGTGCTGTTGCTAGTATCAGTATATGTGCTGTTGATAGTATCAGTATATGTGCTGTTAATAGTATCAGTATATGTGCTGTTGATAGTATCAGTATATGTGCTGTTGATAGTAACAGTATATGTGCTATTGATAGTATCAGTATATGTGCTCTTAATAGTATCAGTATATGTGCTGTTAATAGTATCAGTGTATGTGCTGTTGATAGTATCAGTATATGTGCTGTTGATAGTATCAGTATATGTGCTGTTAATAGTATCAGTGTATGTGCTGTTGATAGTATCAGTATATGTGCTGTTGATAGTATCAGTGTATGTGCTGTTGATAGTATCAGTGTATGTGCTGTTGATAGTATCAGTATATGTGCTGTTAATAGTATCAGTATATGTGCTGTTGATAGTATCATTATATGTGCTGTTGATAGTAACAGTATATGTGCTATTGATAGTATCAGTATATGTGCTCTTAATAGTATCAGTATATGTGCTGTTAATAGTATCAGTGTATGTGCTGTTGATAGTATCAGTATATGTGCTGTTGATAGTATCAGTATATGTGCTGTTGATAGTATCAGTATATGTGCTGTTGATAGTATCAGTATATGTGCTGTTGATAGTATCAGTATATGTGCTGTTGATAGTATCAGTATATGTGCTGTTAATAGTATCAGTGTATGTGCTGTTGATAGTATCAGTATATGTGCTGTTGATAGTATCAGTATATGTGCTGTTGATAGTATCAGTATATGTGCTGTTGATAGTATCAGTATATGTGCTGTTGATAGTATCAGTATATGTGCTGTTGATAGTGTCAGTTTATGTGCTGTTAATAGTACCAGTATATGTGCTGCTGATAGTATCAGTATATGTGCTGTTGATAGTATCAGTATATGTGCTGTTAATAGTATCAGTATATGTGCTGTTGATAGTATCAGTATATGTGCTGTTGATAGTATCAGTATATGTGCTGTTAATAGTATCAGTATATGTGCTGTTTTAATGCTCTCTCTCTCTCTCTCTCTCTCTCTCTCTCTCTCTCTCACACACACACACACACACACACACACACACACACACACACACACACACACACAAGCATACACACACAGCTCTCTCCCTGCATCATTCCTCTTGTGATGTGTCAGTGCGAGTTTGGTGTCCAAGACATGAGTTCTCACAAAGGAATGTGTTTTTTGTGCCCTATCTGAGAACCCCTCTACTCCTCCTTTCTCATACACACTCTTTTCATACACTTTTCTTTTCGTAAACCTTCTTAAGAATGTTCTAAAGCGTCCAAACAGTTTTGTCACTCAATATGTTTAACACCCCATTCCTCCTTTAGCAGCATCTTACCCAGGCCCTGAATACGCTAAATTGATTTAACTTGCTTTGACTCATTCATACACTCTTGTATGCCAGGTCACATAGCTTTCTAAAATACATTAGTTCTGAATGACAACATTCTATATACAATACTGCAGTGCTACTAATGTCTTTATAGTCTTCAAAATTAAGAAAAGAACACAATGTTTTCATACTCACAACTTTTCCTGTCGTCCAAAAACTTCCTCTGTTTTCAATATTTTGTCCTCTCTCCTTTCGCCTCTTTCTCTCTCCATCCCCTCCTCCTCCTTCTCCTCCACCCCCTGTCCTCCCCTCTCATTATAATTCTCTTGCTCTCTCACTTTCCTCTCCTCCAATCTGGTAGAGATTTAGGGAGAATTGTTCCAGTCCAGAGCTGGTTTTGTATACACCTAAACAACACAAACTCATTATCAAAAATATATATCTCTGTTGATTTTACAATAACCATCACTAATAGTAAACACCTCTGTCAGCGCATTGAACTAGGAATTTACACTTTACAAATACAAACAACTGAAAGAATAATGATCAACACACGATGATAGGTAGAATATTGTGTAATAAATATGAACATAAACAATGAGCCCAGTATGCTTTAGAGCAGCTGAAGGAATATGACGGAATGACTGGTACAGGTCTGGCAGACTTTGCATTTGCAATGATCCCCTTTCTCCACTAGGCGGGGCAGTGTACTTGGTGAGTTTTTTACATTTTTATTATGAACCCAACAAATACAAAAACAGAAATATCCAAACAAGAGTACATAAACATAAGACAGGTGTATTACATATCAAATACATTTTCAATTTCAGTTTTTACATTTACTGATAATTTCAAAATAATATTTCAATTCTATCTTAAATAATGTGAAGAAGGGTTTGTTCTCTGCTCACTTCATTTTATGGATAAAGAATCTTCCATGAAAGATAAACAAATGAACAATGAAAGTTAAATCAGGATCCATATAATTTGGATCAAAATAAAACATAATATCAGTCTCTCAGATTAACATTAATAGTAGTTTCTTTTAAAATAAAAACTTCTAACTCGCTCCAAAATCTTGTTGTGTTTCTGGGTCACAAACACAAAATACACAAGTGTTATCAGCAGCTATTTTGAACCTGTGTATAATAAAGGTCTTTACAGGGTAGATTCTATGAAGGGGTTTGTATGATACTTCACCTTATTAGATATACTATAGTCACCAGACAACAACAGTGTGGTGGGTGAGTGTGGTCTCAGCTCAGAAGTGGCCAATTTTGGTTTCGGAAGAGCAGCAGTGTGTGCAGGCTTTTGTTTCAGCCCAGCTCTAACTGTACACCAACTTATCGTGGTCTAGATTGAATGAGACATGCTAGTGTTGGGCTGGAGTAAAATCTTGCACGGCCTGTATTACTGTCCAGAGTTGCTTGTAGCTAAAGGTCACACATATTTCCGTATTCATGGGGTTCTTAATCCTGGTCCTGGGGACCCACAGGGGTGCATATTTAGTTTGTGCCCAGCACTAACACACACCTTATTACGCTAATCAAGGGCTTACGTTAGGTTGGGTTGTTGAATTAGGGGATGGGCTGAAGCAGAAATGTGTTGTGGGACCCGAAGGACCGTGCAGGATTAAGAAACTAGAGTAGACAATTATATTGCTACATCAAAAGGCATTGCAACAAAGATGAGTGAATATCACGACCGAAACTCCTGACCCTTTGTTTGATCCCCTACTTGTGTTGAAAAGAGGGTTTCCATGGGGACCATTAATAGCTTGTATGGGGAAACCTGAGCTCAGCAGGCTTCCATGAACTTGACCAATATAAATATTGCCACACATACTACCAGAGTCACAGACAAGAAAACTCCGCTGGCGCTCTCTCTCCCTCTCTCCCAAAGTCACTTCAAGAGGGACACACACTCATCATCCCCCTGACATATCGGGGCTACATAGTCAATGGGATGAGCCTGGGAGTGAGGAGGGGTGAGGGGGGTGAGCGGGAGAGAAGCGCTGGCCTAACAAGGTCAGGCAGGCATGGCTGATGACAGATTGAGTGATGGAGAGATCAGGCCAGGGAACACACCGACCCGCCATTCTGAACACTCTGCTTTCACCCTGAGAAATAGGGAGGGAGGGCATAGTGAGCAAGACCCAGTCAGCAAGACATAGAAAATATCACTCTGCCTGATATCCAAAGGATGTTCGGATTTGGTACAGAGTGAAAGTTGAAACAACCTCTTTTATGGATGTTGAAAAAATATATATTTTGGGGCCAAATCGATGTCTGTAGATGTTAAAATCAAGGCATGGGGGGACTGACCCAATTTTTACCAATAAATAACGTCCGTGCATCATGTCACTGGGGATAGAATGCATAGACAAAGTATAGAGAAGGAGAACTTCAGCATTGAGAGAAAAGTGTGGGAAGGGAGGGACAGTAATTGAGATTGTGAGCATAGAAACAGCTTTAGAGGGAGATGTACGGGACATATTGGGAGGTAGAGGGACAGTGAATATTTTGGCAGAGAGAGAGAGAGAGAGAGAGAGAGAGTGGGCAGCAGGGTGGTTGATAGAGGGAGCCCAGGAAGCGTCCATTTTGGTCGTGAGGAGGGAGAGATGCCAGGTCATAAACACTGATAAACCTCCAGACTTGTTTATGGCCTTTCTCCCCGCCCCTCTACGAGACTACCCATTCCTGTCTGGTGCATGTTTTCTCCACACAACCCTCTGTTAAAGATGCACTCTGGGATCTTAAGCACAACAAATTTGTATTATATTGCAAAGATTGGATTCGTAACATATCACACGAATTTCATAAAATGGGATGATATCACACAAATGGAAAAATTTGTAACATATCACACGAACTGGATGACATAGTACTCAAAAAACCAGTTTTGGCTCGTGAGCACCACTTTCAAAACTAGTGGCTGAAATTCTACAAAAGTTTGAGAGTGCATCTTTAACCCTGCAGCACCTTTCTCTCCCTCTCTCCACTATCTTTTTATTCTTCTTTGGTTTTTCTTACACCCACAGGTCCACACAAGTGTTCCGAATCTATTTGCAACAACACAAACATGGCCTTAATCACATGAGGACAATCACTTGCCGTGTTGATCTTCTGATTATTTGTTCATCACGCTGGACTGCTGCCAGAGCTGTGCTTTCAGCCTCTTCAACAGTGTCATGACTGTTTGTTGCTGGTCCCCTTAGATTAGAAGATCACAACGATTTATCCGTAGAACAGCGCCATCTTCTGTTCGTATGTTGTATGACCTTGGCTGTACTTCAGTATCTGTTCCTTTTTGTGTCCATGCGTTTGTTTCGTCTTTGTACCTCATGTTGTCACCAGGTTGGAGTTCAGATAGGTTTATTGTCCCTCTATCATAGTAGAACTTTTTTCTCTGTCTTTCCTTTTCCGGAGGTTCTCCGTGATGGGTCAGTTGGTCCTCAGTCTGCATCCCATGAGGAGGTGTGCTGGGGAAAACCCCCAGTCAAGTGGCAACGTGCGGTAAACAAGCAGGCTCCTGTAGAAGTCAGTTCCACTGTCTTTTGCTTTGTAGATCAGTCTCTCCACTGTCTGAACAGATTTCTCCACTAGTCAGTTCGATAGTGGGAAGCGTGGACTTGATGTAGTGTGGACAAAGTCCCAGTCCTTGCTGAATTGTTTTAACTTTTGCATTAGAGAATTGTGGTCTAGTATCGCTAAAGACTTCACTTGCCACTCTGTGTCTGGAGAATATGGATTTCATACACGTTATCACAGTGTCTGAGGTGGTGGTGTTCAGCCTACAAACCTCTGGATACAGGGAGTAGTAGTCTGTAAGAACAAGGTAATCCATTCCATTAAATCAAATCAAATCAAAATGTGCCGAATACAACAGGTGTAGACCTTACCGAAATGCTTACTTACAAGCCCTTAACCAACAATACAGTTCAAGAAATAGAGTTAAGAAAATATTTACTAAAGTAAAAATAAACTAAAGTAAAAAATAAAACAAAAAGTAACACAATAAAATAACAATCATGAGGTTATATACAGGGCTACCGCTACCTAGTCAATGTGCTGAGGTTCAGTAAATTGTCTGGGTGGCCATTTGATACATTTTACTTTTTGAGGATCTGAGGACCCATGCCAAATCTTTTCAGTCTCCTGAGGGGAAAAAGGTGTTGTCGTGCCCTCTTCACGACTGTCTTGGTGTGTTTGGTCCATGATAGTTCGTTAGTAATGTGGACACCAAGGAACTTGAAACTCTCGACTCGCTCCACTACAGCTCCGTCGATGTTAATGGGGGCCTGTTCGGCCCTTCTTTTCCTATAGTCCACGATCAACTCCTTTGTCTTGCTCACATTGAGGGAGAGGTTGTTGTCTTGGCACCACACTGACAGGTCTCTGACATCTTTCCTATAGGCTGTCTCATCGTTGTCGGTGATCAAGCCTACCACTGTTGTGTTGTCAGCAAACGTAATGATGTCGTTGAAGTCGTGCTTGGCCACGCAGTCGTGGGTGACAAGGGAGTACAGGAGGGGACTAAGCACGCACCCCTGAGGGGCCCCAGTGGTGAGGATCAAAGGGGCAGATGTGTTGTTGCCTACCATTACCACCTGGGGGCGGCCCATCAGGAAGTACAGGATCCAGTTGCAGAGAGACGTGTTTAGTCCCAGGGTCCTTAGCTTAGTGATGAGGTTTGTGGGCACTATGGTGTTGAACGCTGCGCTGTAGTCAATGAACAGTATTCTCACATTGGTTACCTTCACTTTTTTGGCCACAGGGACTATGGTGGTCTGCTTGAAACATGTAGGTATTACAGACTCGGTCAGTGAAGACACATGCCAGTTGGTCCGTGCATGCTTTGAGTACACGTCCTGGTAATCCATCTGGCCCCGCGGCTTTGTGAATTTTGACCTGTTTAAAGGTCTTTCTCACATTGGCTACAGAGAGCGTGATCACACAGTCATCTGGAACAGCTGGTGTTCTCATGCACGCTTCAGTGTTGCTTGCCACGAAGCGAGCATAAAAGGCATTTAGCTCGTCTGGTAGGCTCGCGTCACTGGGCAGCTTGCGTCTGGGTTTCCCTTTGTAGTCTGTAATAGTTTGCAAGCCCTGCCACATCCGACGAGCGTCAGAACCGTTGTAGTAGGATTCAATCTTAGTCCTGTATTGATGCTTTGCCTGTTTGATGGTTTTGCATGTGAAAAGGTCAGCTCCTACCTTTTGGTCTGGTCTCTCAGGTGCAGGGTGGGGCTTTAATGGCTCTGCAGGGTTGCTTGGTATTTCAGACATGCAGTACAGTTTGATACTTCGTCTGTCACATCTTGGTTAATTCTGGGCCAGTAAATTACTTCCCATGCTCTCTTCTTGCACTTCTCGATTCCTAGGTGTCTTTTTTTAACATTTCCTTCCTCAGACTTTTCAGAATTACTATTTTGCTTCCCTTGTAGACAATGTTTTCAACTACTGTCAGCTCAGCTCAGCAGTTCCAGTATTTGGTTAAGTCTTGTGAGCAGTCTTGTTTCATGTTAGACCATCCATTGATTATTATTTTCTTCATGTTTGTCAGTGTTGTGTCTTTTTCTGTCTCAGTCCGTATGTTTCCATCTTCCATCTTCGACTGGCAATGTTGTTGTGATCATGTCCACTTCTGCTCTCACTTCTTCATCTGCTTTGCTACTCGCTGGCGCCTTCGGGTCCACAGCTCTAGAAATAGTGTCTGCTGTGAGCATCATCTTTCCTGGAGTGTATGCTACATTCAGAGCATAGCGTTGTTGTTTGATCATCATTCTTTGGACTCTCAGCGGACAGTCATTCAATGGTTTTTGAAACAGCGGAATCAGTGGTTTGTGATCCGTTTCAACGCTGATCATTTGTCCTGACACAAACTGATGGAATCTCTCACAAGCACATGTTATGCTGAGCAGCTCCGTTTCAATTTAAGTGGGTCTTAGGGTCAGTCATTGAACAAGATGCATATGCCACTGGTTGCCAGTTGTTGTCATACTTCTGCAACAGAACAGTCCACTCTGTGATGCATCTGATGATATCTTGAAGGGTCTCGCTTGGTCGTAACATCTCAAGACTGGTTCCTCTGTCAGCTGTTTTTTCAAGTTGTTCAATGCAGTCTCATGTTCATGATTCCATTCCGTCTTCTCAGCGGAGCAATCTTCTCTGAGAGGTTGGGTATGAATTTTCCCAAGTACCTGCCCAGGCATGGTAATCAATCTAGCAAACACTATTTTCTTATATCACTACAAATATCTAAATATATTCTTGATCTGACCGAGTTCTAATCGCGCGCGTGCCTCTTTGCGATCAAGTAGAATCATGAACAGTGGATTGTTTATTATGTTCGCCTGCGTCCCCCGGATTTGCCTTTTTAGCAGCACATTCACCCCACCTAAAATGGTGAACTTGGTCTTCTCGCGGCACAGGACGAGGGCCTGAGACATGAAACGAACTACCCCAGCTCGTATCCGGCTCACTAGAGAAGTAGGCTAAACTAAAGACGCTGCTGACAATGTGTTTGCAAGATGCCGGACTAAAGGCAATTTAAAACAATCCTGCGACTCCTACCATGTCTACAGACATCCCCCAAATAAACAAAAAACGACTCTCTGAGAATGAGTGCACAAATGGTAGTCGCTTTTTTAGATACAGTATGTCAGTCAGTCAGTCAGGTGGCTATAGCTGCCGGCAGTCTTCTATTGCAGTAACGATGAAGGGCTCTGGCTAGTATTACTTAGCCAGCTAGAAGGGTGAAGTAAGAAGCTAACGTTAAATGGCGCCTACCTCAGCAAGAGCAAAAAAATAAGATACAAAGTTTTCATAATAATTTTGCTTTACAGAGAGTGGGCTACTAAGACAGACAGTGATGTTGCACTCAGGGGTGAGGCTGAGGCAGGCTACAATGCATGCTGGAGGAAGCAGAGACAAAGAGAGAGCAAGGGAAGAGAGAGGTTAGTCCAGTAGTTCCCAAACTTGGGGTTGGAGCCCCATGTGTGGTCCCCTGAGAAAACCTGCACTAAACTTATCAAACAGGTTAGGAACTTTAAAAAAGAACATGCGTTACAGTATGAACACATCCACATGGCCTATCTTCTCTATAGGCCTACATTAAAATGCTATCAAAATGCAAACAATACAGTTCTGTAAAAATGTAATATGTTTTAGTTTATATCGGTGGTTGTTTGTCTTATCCATTACCCAGTTTT
Source organism: Brachymystax lenok tsinlingensis (assembly GCA_030435695.1). Lineage (NCBI taxonomy): Eukaryota > Metazoa > Chordata > Actinopteri > Salmoniformes > Salmonidae > Brachymystax > Brachymystax lenok. Next base: position 53,739,167 of record CM059789.1, read on the forward strand.
TTACCTCTAAATCACTGATATTAATACAGAATTGTAAGTAATATTCTAATAATTCATGTGAATGTGATAATATGATAATCTGTGTGCTCCATTTTGCATTTTGATGTCTGTTTGTGCGGAGCTCTGCCTCCCACTGTCACGGATCCCCCTGGTACAGCTGCTTATTCTGTTCACGGGTTCCAGAGGTCCACGTCACCGGCCTTCTAGGCTGCACTGAACTGTGTCATTACGCACACCTGGTTCCAATTCCTCACTGATTGTGTTTGTATAAAAGTGCCCTTTGTTTCCCCATTGGGCTGTCGATTATTGTTCCCGTGTCTGTTGGTCGTGTGAGTACCTAAGCGGTGTTTTGTGTATTAAGGGTCTTGTCTGGTGTCGTTCTACAAGGTTTACCCTTGCTTTTTTGGGTACATCCCAGTGTTTTGTATACGTGTTTGTTTCAGGTGTATTAAAAACCCAGATGTATTACTGCGCGTGTCTCCAAATCCTTTATACCAGTGTGGCACCCACTCACTAAAACTCTAACCCTAGTTACAGCCCTGGATACAAACAAGTGCACATTCTTCCTCGCATACACACTCACACTCAATCACTCACAGCCTTTATGACCTAGATCAGGTGACATTGTGTGAGTCAGTGCTCCTTCTAAGATAGTTAATTTGAGAATCATCCAGACTCTTATACTGATGCCATTCCCCTGATCCAGCAGAACAATTAAAGTATTACTGACTTAACAAGGGTGCGGGGCACATCTAATGAGGGAGAGAGGGAGAGATCAGATTGGACTGTGTAGTTTACTTAGTCATTAGGCTTGACATTTCAAACACCCTGCTACTTGATCACTTTATTTTTCCCATCCATCTAGATCTCGTTCCATCCATTTACATGTAACTCTCTGTCTGCCTGTCTCTCTGTTGATCTCTCTCTTTGTCCATTTAAAAGTCTCTCTGTTCATCTACTGGTCTCTTTCTTTTCCATCCATCTGGGTCAGTCTGTCTTCAATCTAGAAGAAAAAGAAACGCACACCTATATAGACGAGGTGCTGGCTAGTGGAGTGGAAAACTTAAAAATAAAGAAGAGCCACACACTAGGAGCTCAGATGCAAAAAATATTTTATGTCCAACGTTTCGACAGGCAAGCTGTCTTCATCAGGGTATAATCACAAACACTGCGGGATGACTTGTTTATATAGTGTCAAAGGACGCTTTGTTTTACCCACATAATTTTTACCACAAGGACAAGTTATAAGATAAATAACTGCCTTAGTGGAGCACGTAATAACACCTTTGATTGGGATCTGTTTCCCTGTTTGGGGGTGTTTGAAGGATCTACATTTATAAGTGCCATTGCATTGAGCACAGCCATTACACTTGTAATTTCCATCCAGTAGGGGAGCAAATAGACGTTGTTCAGGAATATCTTGGGGTGGTAAATCAGAGTTTACCAATTGGTCTCTGAGATTTTTTATCTTATAACTTGTCCTTGTGGTAAAAATTATGTGGGTAAAACAAAGCGTGAATTAAAAGTACGTATCTCGGAGCATCGTAGCACCATTAGGTGCAAAAACTTGACTTACCCATTTTTTGGAAGCAAACCACTCGATTTCATCTCTGCGTTATATTGGCATTGAACATGTCACCCTCCCTAGGAGAGGGGATGACCTCGACAATTTATTGTTAAAACAAGAGGCTGCCTGGATCTTTAATTAAGGACCCTCGCTCCCTTCGGTCTCAACATAGACTTTGATCTGAAACCATTCTTGTGATTATGACTTTGCCATTGTGATTGTTTGTAGGCTTATGTAGCCTTAATCTATGATCGTATGCTATCCATTTGTTTTTTGTATGTCATTTTAATATTTCAGAATTAACCAATGATATTAGGCCACATTTGGCCATGATTACAGACACCTGTGTGTGTCCTTTGACACTATATAAACGAGTCATCCCGCAGTGTTTGTGATTATACCCTGATGAAGACAGCTTGCCTGTCGAAACGTTGGACATAAAATATTTTTTGCATCTGAGCTCCTAGTGTGCGGCTCTTCTTTATTTTTCAGTCTGTCTTTAACCTGTCTCTCTCTCTCACCGTCTTGTCTCGCTGAGTCTGGTTATCTACTGTATCTTATTTACCCAGTCTGTCTCTCTGTTTAACTCTGTCTGTCCTCTTGTCTATCTGTCCTCCTGGCTATGTCCTATTATTTAATCACCTCTCTCTCTCTCTCTCTCTGCCATGCAGACAACCTCCCACAGATCTACGCCTGGATCAGCATCTTTGTGTTGGCACTCCATTGTCTCCCTGCACCATGTGTTTCCATTTGTCAAACAGAGTGTCCGTGCTCCTGTATGAACCCCCCCCAACCCTGTCACATGAGCCCTGTCCCCCTGTTTCCTGGAAATAGCGCACCCTTAACAACAACACCTGAGGGGGGAACCAGCACAACCATTTACAAAGAGAGGGGGTGAGGGGTGTTAAAGACATGCTCTGGTACTTTGGCTAATAAGAAAGTATTTTATAAGCCTCCCGCTTTGGGATGTGTCAATGTGTAGTTCATACATACATAATCTATGAGCAGAATTGCTGTCTTACCTCAATTAGTCACAACATCCCTAGTTCGAACCCCGACTGTTTTCTTGAAAAACAGAAATACCTTATTTACATAAGTATTCAGACCCTTTGCTATGAGATTTGAAATTGAGCTCAGGTTCATACTGTTTCCATTGATCAGCCTTGAGATGTTTCTACAACTTGATTGGAGTCCACCTGCGGTAAATTCAATTGATTGGACATGATTTTGAAAGGCACACACCTGTCTATATAAGGTCCCACAGCAAAAACCAAGCCATGAGGTCGAAGGGATTGTCCGTAGAGCACCGAGACAAGATTGTGTCGAGGCACAGATCTGGGGAAGGGTTCCAAAAAATGTCTGCAGCATTGAAGGTCCACAGTGGCCTCCATCATTCTTAAATGGAAGAAGTTTGGAACCAGCAAGACTCTTCCTAGAGTTGGCCACCCGGACAAGCAGGGGAGAAGGACCTTGGTGAGGGAGGTGACCAAGAACCTGATGGTCACTTTGACCAGAGAGAGGACAAGATAATATAAGTGAACAAATTAGCGGAAACAAAAAGCACAAGGTGAAGATAAGGGGGGGGGGTGCAAGAGAAGAGAGAAGGGGTGTCGTGATAGAGAGGGGACAAACTGTTGAACAATCCTTAAAGTCTAAGGCTGGCTGCCTTGAGAGTTTTGACGAGGAGGAAAGGTACAGAGTGAGGGAGGGAGGAAGAGAGAGAGTGTGAGAGAACCGATAGCGGAAGGTCAAACTGTTTGGCCAAAATGTGCTTTAAGGTATGGAGAGGTAGATCGGTAAAGAGCGAGGAAGCCAGGGAGAGAAGGAGACAGAGGGAGGGAGAGAAGTAGAGAGGGGGGAGGGAGGGAGGCAGAGAAGTAGAGATGGGGAAGGAGCCAGGGACAGAGGGAGGCAGAGAGGGGGAGGGAGGGAGCCAGGGACAGAGAGGGAGAGAAGTAGAGAGGGGGAGGGAGGGAGAGAAGTAGAGACGGGGAGGGAGGGAGGGAGCCAGAGAGGGAGAGGAAGGAGGGAGCCAGGGACAGAGGGAGGCAGAGAGGAAGAGAAGTAGAGAGAGGGGAGGGAGAGAAGTAGAGGGAGAGAAGTAGAGACGGGGGAGGGAGGGAGCCAGGGAGGCAGAGAGGGAGAGGAAGGAGGGAGCCAGGGACAGAGGGAGGCAGAGAGGGAGAGAAGTAGAGAGAGGGGGGGAGGGAGAGAAGTAGAGGGAGAGAAGTAGAGACAGGGGAGGGAGGGAGCCAGGGAGGCAGAGAGGGAGAGGAAGGAGGGAGCCAGGGACAGAGGGAGGCAGAGAGGGAGAGAAGTAGAGAGGGGGAGGGAGGGTGCCAGGTTGGCAGTATTGCCCCCAGAGGTGATGATGTGCGTGTTGTGTAAATAGATGGGCCTGGGCTCTATTTATAAAGTCATCTGGAGTGGCCCTTAGCTGGGGTTAGCACAGACCTCCCTTCCTGACACACACATGCACGCATGCACACACAAGCACATACATGCACACACACAAATAAACGCACGCACTCACACACTTGGCTTTGCATTCAATTAGGGGTCAAGTGTACATAGGCTACTGACAGGCTAACAGCATGGCATGGTTGGGTCTGTGAGCTATTAGAGAAACATTCAGGGAGGTCATTTTTCATCTGCTGGCATCATTCTCAGTGACACAAATGGGACAGGTCCAGAGTTCCTTCTACAGCTAGGAGGTGATCACCACTGTCACATGCAGTGGTCTATCATTTTGTGTCTGCTGCAGGGTATAGTTATTTTACTCAGAGGGACAGTTAAGCAGTTAAGGGTATTGTTATTGTACTCAGAGGGACAGTTGTTATATATTACTGCACTTTGTTAGATATTACTGCACTTTGTTAGATATTACTGCACTGTCGGAACTAGAAGCACAAGCATTTCAATACACTCGCATTAACATCTGCTAACCATGTGTATGTGACAAATACAATTGGATTTGATTTGAAGGATACAGGGTGTAGGTCAAGGGTCAAGGAGGCAGATCTCTCCACAGCAAGATATGTTTGTCAGTTGTTGCTAAGGCGGTGACATAACTTTAAAAAGAGCTTGTCCTGTAGTTAGGTGTTAGGGTCAGTTTTTGCCAACATCAGCAGTGTAATGATGGTGCCTGACTGACCTGCTTCTAATGAAACACCCTGATAAGCTCTTATTCCCAACGTGGGTGAAGAGGCAGATAGGGGCCATATGAGATTGAATACTGCTCTTGGAACAGCCTCCGGGGTATTAGGTATTATTTATTGCTAATGGTAGCCAAGAGTGTGTATGTGTGTGCTGTTTGGGGAGGGGAGGAGTGGTGGAGATGTAAAGTTGGATTCAATCCACATCTTTAGTTCCCAGTACTGGTTTCATCCTGTCCCAAGGTCTTAAAGGTCCAATGCATGTCAATATCAAATAATTTCTGGGTAACAATTAAATACCTTACTGTGGTTGTTTTCAATGATCTCAGTGATCACTGTTCTACTGCATTTATTAGAGATACCAAACAGATTAACACTGATCCTCATATAATCATGAAGAGACATTTTTTAAATCCCAACGAGCTTTCTTCGTGATGTATTACTCTGACTTGTCCTCAGCTGCATCTCATTATGATCAGATATTGTTCTGAGGCCTGGGCCAAGGATAGCAAAAATGACTCTGTAGTTGATTTGCAGCTTTTCAGGCAATTGTAAAATAGATGCACTTTCGCAAATTAGGCCAGCTACATCTATCTACTTTCTAAGTTCCATCTCAGACTATCAATCTACACTTTGGAAAACAGTTAATGCGCTGAAAAGTGGAAATCCCTCTCCTTCCCTGCCTAAGAAAATGATGTTAGACTCTGGCATCATTACTAAGAAAAGTGAGATGTGATGCTTTTAATCAGCATTTTATCTCGGCAGGCTTTTTATTGTAAATACATTGTGGTTTAATTGGCCCTGTTCAGCCAGTCGACTGCCTGCCCCTCTCCCCACCTCTAGTTGTCTCAATGGAAGTTCTGGAAACTTCTAATGAATATTTGTTTTCATTTCAACAACTTTCTACTTTTGATGTGCTAGACGCCTTAAGCAAGATTGAAAAGCAGCCCATATACTCCCCCTTCACAAAGGTGGTGACATGTGTGACCTAAATAATTATCACCCCATTTCCTAACTCTCTTGCCTAGATTTTTTTTTTTAAATCCTTGGTAAATACTCAACTTAGATCCCTTTTAACTATGTATTCTAAAATGAACACCAGTCAGGTAGGTTTCAGACCTGGTCATAGCACCATTTCTGCTATTTCTTTCGTTAACTGATGCTCTTAATTGTTTGTACAAGAAGAAACACTGTGCAGCCCTTTTTATTGATATGTCTAAAGCTTTTAACACAATTACTTATTCAGAGGCTTTCATCAATTGGCCTGGACCAGGCTGCGTGTAGCTGGTTTGGAAATTATTTAAAGGACAGAACAGTGTGTATTTACTGATGGTGTTAAATCTGGTTTTCTGGACGTAACAAAGCGTGTCCCACAGGGATCAATTCTTGGTCCAGTTCTTTTCACTATTTACATTGACATTATTAGTTTATCTGTAAAAAAATAAATAAAGAAATTACTTTCACTTGTATGCAGCTGACACTGTGGTGAATGCTTTTGCCCCCACAGCTGACCAGCCTGTCAAAGCTTTAATCTGTCTTTATTGCCCTGTAGAAGGCCTTTGTTGAACTGATATTGGTAATTAATGCAGGTAAAACCAAGTATATGTTATTTTCCTAAATGTATCTGATGCATACATACTTTGGATGGTGCCCACATTGATTGTGTCCCTGCTTATGACTATCTGGGGAACTGGATTGATGAAAAGCTATCTTTCAAAAAGCATGTTGTATGAGTTGGTTCATCCTATAGATGAATTAGACTTCATCTACAGGAACAGGTCCGGTCTTTTGTTAAATAGCAGAAAACAAATAATCCAGTCAACATTCATTCCGGTTATTGACTATGGCAATATCTGACACTGTATTGAAGCCATCGTAAGCAGTTTATCATAGCACATTGCGCTTTATTACGGGTGATAGGTTCAGTACACATCATTGCATTTTGTATCAGAAAGTAGGCTGGCCCTCCTTGAAGTCTCACAGATCAATGCATAGATGCGGGTAAAAAGGTCAATCGAAATCGACCAAAACAATTGAATTACTATGGAATCGTGTGGGGGAAAGGGCCGTGGGAGAAAGATCCCGAATTACCTCATTGCTCCCCAGCAAAATTAGCCTACATTTACGCTATTGTGTATATGTATACCTCACACTATGTGGGGTAAAAATCTGAGTATAAAGCTTGTATGGATGCCAACCCCAACACATGTTGATGTCATCGTCACCAATCAACTTCATTACAGTTACAAATGACTTTGACTACCACCACCGATTTCTGTATGCTAGCAATGCTAACCAGCTTATACGAACAGGAGTTAGCATTTAGCAGTCACTTCTTCTAAACCTTAAAAAGGGACAACTTCTAAATGTTATTCAGCAAAAAACAGCCAATATATCCAAATCGGACTTCGTGGGCCTGTTACAATATATAAATCATGACGAATTTGACCAATATCCACTTTGTTAGTTCAGAATTTTTGATTGTGCGCCAATCTGGTCTGCTCTCCATTGACTCCTTTACCGCATCTATTGAGCTCTTTCAGTCTATAAAGCACTCTTGCATAAACTTCTGCCATACTTTACCAACCTTCAGACGTATAAGTTACCAGACGCCGACTTAGGGATAGCTAACCTCTTTTTTTGTCCTCTCATGGAAAATGATCTCCAAAAGTCCTTAAAGTTGCCAGATTTGGTGCCTCCAGGGAAATTCAGTCGGATGTAAGAGGATCTTTTTTACTAAAGAATGTGTTTGTTGATTGCTTTTCGTGTTTTGTGTATTGATGTGTATATAGATATGTGTAGTGAAACTGTTGTTTATTGATGTGTTGTTTATTGATGTGTTTGACAGATCATCCTTGTAAATAAGAATTAGTTCTTAATTGACTTACTTGTATAAATAAAGGTGACATTTAAAGAAAATGTAAACAGTAAAAAATAAACAAAAATAGCTTCTTAGCAAAGAGCCATTTCTGGGTGGGGAGCCGACACTGAAAAAGCTGTTATTGGCAGAGAGGTTTGGACTGCACATCAATCAACATTTTTGTAAATGTGCCAGATATAGCCAGCTAGCTAGTTGTTAACTGTAGCGCCTTGGCAGGTAGATACAAAAAAAAGCATTGTAAACATTTCACATAAAAATTCAACATTTTTAAAACACTGCCTTCGGAAAGTATTCAGATCCCTTGACTTTGTCCACATTTTGTTACATTACAGCCGGATTCTAAAATGGATTAAAAAAAAAAAAAAATCTCATCAATCTACACACAATACCACAAAATGACAAAGCAAAAACTGTTTTTTAGAAATTCTAAAAATGTAAATATCACATCTACATAAGTATTCAGACCCTTCACTCAGTACTTTGTTGAAGCACCGTTGGCAGCGATTACAGCCTTGAGTCTTCTTGGGTATTACGCTACAAGCTTGGCACACCTGTATTTGGGGAGTTTCTCCCATTCTTCTCTGCAGATCCTCTCAAACTCTGTCAGGTTGGATGGGGATTTTCAGGTCTCTCCAGAGATGTTCGATCTGGTTCAAGTGCGAGCTCTGGCTTGGCCACTCAAGGACATTCAGAGACTTGTCCCGAAGCCACACCTGCATTGTCTTAGTTGTGTGCTTAGGGTCGTTGTCCTGTTGGAAGGTGAATTTTCACCCTAGTCTGAGGTCCTAAGCACACTGGAGCAGATTTTCATCAGGGATCTTTCTGTACTTTGCCTCGATCCTGACTAGTCTCCCAGTCCCTGCCGCTGAAAAACATCCCCACAACATGTTGCTGCCACCACCATGCTTCACTGTAGGGATGGTGCCAGGTTTCCTCCAGATGTGACGCTTGGCATTCAGGCCAAAGAGTTCAATCTTGGTTTCATCAGACCAGGGAATCTTGTTTCTCATGGTCTGAGAGTCTTTAGGTGACTTTTGGCAAACTCCAAGCGGGATGTTATGTGCCTTTGACTGAAGAGTGGCTTCCGTCTGGCCACTCTACCATAAAGGCCTGATTGGTGGAGCGCGGTAGAGATGGTTGTCCTTCTGGATGGTTCTCCCATCTCCACAGAGGAACTCTAGAGCTCTGACAGAGTGACCATCGGGTTCTTGGTCACCTCCCTGACTAAGGCCCTTCTCCTCCAACTGCTCAGTTTGGCCAGGGGGCCAGCTCTAGAAAGAGTCTTGGTGGTTCCAAATTTCCAAAGAATTATGAAGGCCATTGTGTTCTTGGGGACCTTTAATGTTGCAGACATTTTTTGGTACCCTTCCCCAGATCTGTGCCTCGACACAATCCTGTCTATGACCTCTATGGACAATTCCTTCGACCTCAGGGCTTGATTTTTGCTCTGACATGCCCTGCCAACTGTGCCTTTCCAAATCCTGTCCAATCAATTTAATTTACCACAGATGGACTCCAATCAAGTTGTAGAAACATCTTAAGGATGATCAATGGAAACAGGATGCACCTGAGCTCAATTTTGAGTCTCATAGCAAAGGGGGGGTCTCCAGATCCTCCAGCATTGTCACAACTTCCATGCCACGCCTAGGAACATTTTGTGGTGCAGTCATTATCTCTCCATGCCTGGGAAAGGGTGAGAGCACACCCTCTCCTTCCCAGGCTCTGGAGAGAGCTCGGTTATAATCAATTCAGTGGTCATAATCAATTCAGTGTCAGACTTACGCCACGTTCAAAACAACTGGGAACTCTGAAAAATACTAGTTCAAATCATGACGTCAGTGATCTTCAAGTCTGAAAGTCGGAGCTCTAGAAAGAGGACCTAGTTCCTAAGATGGAATTCTGAGTTGGATGACTATTCAAGTGGGTGTACTCTAATATTGCAACAACAAATCTAAACGGCCGCCAGGCGAAGGAAAGGCGCCCTGTGTGAAAAATTCTATGAGAAACAGTGACATTCACTGAATGACCTAAAATCCTGAATCCCATATTGGTCTGTCACAGTCAGGCCAACCCAAGCTGTACTGTGCAGAAGGCTAATAGTAGGCCTACTATTGAAACAGATAAACCGAGTCAGAAATTCACAGGTTTCAGAAGTCACACTTTTTTTTCTTCAGAAAAATGTGATGTTCTAAGTCCATAACAATGCTTAAACCACATCAGGGGACCTCTTTTGAGGTCTGGAAAAAATCTCAGACATTTTGATTTTTAGAGTAGTTACCCTTTAATTCAAGTGTGCAGGCACCTAGCAATACTGTTTGCGGTGTTTCTGAAGCCCCTGACATTTGACGCAAATAATATCATGGTATCATTCTGCAGTGGGGTAAAGTACTTAGGTACAGTGAGGGAAAAATGTATTTGATCCCCTGCTGATTTTGTACGTTTGCCCACTGACAAAGAAATGATCAGTCTATAATTGTAATGGTAGGTTTATTTGAACAGTGAGAGACAGAATAACAACAAAATAATCCAGAAAAACGCATGTGAAAAATGTTAGAAATGGAATTGCATTTTAATGAGGGAAATAAGTATTTGACCCCCTCTCAATCAGAAAGATTTCTGGCTCCCAGGTTTCTTTTATACAGGTAACGAGATGAGATTAGGAGCACACTCTTAAATGGAGTGCTCCTAATCTGAGTTTGTTACCTGTATAAAAGACACCTGTCCACAGAAGCAATCAATCAATCAGATTCAAAACTCTCCACCATGGCCAAGACCAAAGAGCTCTCCAAGGATGTCAGGGACAAGATTGTAGACCTACACAAGGCTGGAATGGGCTACAAGGCCATTGCCAAGCAGCTTGGTGAGAAGGTGACAACAGTTGGTGTGATTATTCGCAAATGGAAGAAACACAAAAGAACTGTCAATCTCCCTCGGCCTGGGGCTCCATGCAAGATCTCACCTCGTGGAGTTGCAATGATCATGAGAACGGTGAGGAATCAGCCCAGAACAACACGGGAGGATCTTGTCAATGATCTCAAGGCAGCTGGGACCATAGTCACCAAGAAAACAATTGGTAACACACTACGCCGTGAAGGACTGAAATCCTGCAGCAACCCCAAGGTCCCCCTGCTCAAGAAAGCACATATACATGCCCGTCTGAAGTTTGCCAATGAACATCTGAATGATTCAGAGGACATCTGGGTGAAAGTGTTGTGGTCAAATGAGACCAAAATGGAGCTCTTTGGCATCAATTCAACTCGCCGTGTTTGGAGGAGGAGGAATGCTGCCTATGACCCCAAGAACACCATGCCCACCGTCAAACATGGAGGTGGAAACATTATGCTTTGGGGGTGTTTTTCTGCTAAGGGACGATGGACGGGGCCATGTCAAAGGGACGATGGACGGGGCCATGTACCGTCAAATCTTGGGTGAGAACCTTCCCTCGGCCAGGGCATTGAAAATGGGTCGTGGATGGGTATTCCAGCATGACAATGACCCAAAACACACGGCCAAGGCAACAAAGGAGTGGATCAAGAAGAAGCACATTAAGGTCCTGGAGTGGCCTAGCCAGTCTCCAGACCTTAATCCCATAGAAAATCTGTGGAGAGAGCTGAAGGTCGAGTTGCCAAACGTCAGCCTCGAAACCTTAATGACTTGGAGAAGATCCGCAAAGAGTAGTGGGACAAAATCCTCCTGAGATGTGTGCTAACCTGGTGGCCAACTACAAGTAACGTCTGATTGCCAACAAGGGTTTTGCCAGCAAGTACTAAGTCATGTTTTGCAGAGGGGTTAAATACTTATTTCCCTCATTAAAATGCAATTCCATTTATAACATTTTTCACATGTGTTTTTCTGGATTTTTTGTTGTTATTCTGTCTCTCACTGTTCAAATAAACTTACCATTAAAATTATAGACTGATCATTTCTTTGTCAGTGGGCAAAAGTACAAAATCAGCAGGGGATCAAACAATTTTTTCCCTCACTGTACTAATACTTGAAAGTACTACTTAAGTAGTTTTTTGGGGCATCTGTACTTTACTATTTATATTTTTGACAACTTTTACTTTTACTTCACTACATTCTTACTCCATACATTTTCCCTGACACCCAACGGTTCTTGTTACATTTTGAATGCTTAGCGGGACAAGAAAATGGTCCAATTCACACAGTTATCAAGACAACATCGCTGGTCATGCCTACTGCCTCTGATCTGGCTGACTCACTGAACACAAATGCTTCTTTGTAAATGATGTCTGAGTGTTGAAGAGTGCCCATGGCTATCCATACATTTAAAAAAAAAAAAGAACAAGTTGCCGCCTGGTTTGCTTAATATAAGGAATTTAAAATTATTTATATACTTTTACTTTCATACTTAAGTATATTTTAGCAATTACATTTACTTTTGATACTTAAGTATATTTAAAACCAAATACTTTCAGACTTTTACTCAAGTAGGATTTTACTGGGTGACTTTCACTTTTACTTTAGTCATTTTCTATTAAGGTATCTTTACTTTTACTCAAGTATGACAATTGGGTACCTTTTCCACCACTGTCATTCTGACAGGTAGGCTACTTCGTAGCTAGTTAACATTTCATCTACCAGAAGACGGTTAGATCTATCGTTAGCATCGCTGTCATTAGTAAACCTAGACGTTTTATTTCATATTATGAGGCATGTCTTACCTTGCTTCAAACTAGCCTATAGCCAAAATCCCACCATAGAAACGTGGAGGCAAGTATTATTATTCTAGCAGCCAAAGTTATTATCCTATTCATATTAGCAATTCATGATAGTTGTTGCATGTTTAAATCCCCCCTCTTTCTAGTGGATATTTCCATATCTGTTAATGGTTTTTCCCCCGCCTTTTTATGGAAACTCCTGGTGACAGCCTCGCTAATGTTATTTTACTGCTGATTTTTTATTATTTGTTATTTGTATTTTTTTCATTATACATTTTTTAACTTAACACTTATTTTTCTTAAAACCACATTGTTGGTTAAGGGCTTGTAAGTAAGCGTTTCACTGCAAGGTCTACACCTGTTGTATTCGGCGCATAAAATAGGATTTGATTTGATTTAACTGCCCCAGTAGCTTTCCATAGCCCCATACACACACCACGGCGCATTCTGTCTATTGTGCTGACACAACGCAGCGGGGATAGATATTTTTGTGCGCCAAACTGTCACTCAGTCATTGTAACTTTTTTGCACATTTTATATAGTGACATAAAACTGAGGGGGCTAAAGTTTGAACTGAGGGGACTAAGCCCCCTTTAGTGTCCTTGTGGAGCCGAGAACACTTGTTGACAACCTAGTTGTTTTTCGGATTTTTGACAAAATCTCTAGGTTTGCATATTGGAAAATGTATTATTTAAAAAGAATACAAGAAAAAGTGTATTAGACATACATAGAGAAGCAATACATGTATATAAATACAAACTGGTTTATTCAGATATTTTTACAACATAAAGTGTCATAGAGTGCTCATTATAATACAGCCTGTGTGTTGAAGGAGTTCTAATTAATGTATTCTCTTAAGAGGCTACCTACCCCTAAGCACACATGCACACTCACGATCATGTTCAAGCATGCACATACACAGGCAGGTATGGCACATGCACTCACACACACACATAATATTAAGTTGCATTACACTGTGGAGTACTATTACAAGGTAAACATACAGCAATATCAAAATACAGTAGTCTCAGTTCTATCAATACAGAGTAAGAAATGTTCAGCAAAATATTCAGAATATCAACCTCTATAAAGCAAATATTCTCTTTGAAAATGTACAGTACATCTTAAACCTGTCTAGTATGAAACACTTTATCTCTCCCCTCTTCCCTCCCTCTCCCTCCCTTCCTCCACCGTTCCTGCCTCTCTTATTTTCCTGGCCTCCTTCTCTACCTCCTCTGCTTTCCTCTTCTCCTCTCTCTCCGTCTCCATCAACCAGGGCCCACCCAGGTAGCTGAGGATCTCGTCAGGGCCTCCTCGAAGCCTGGGCTGCGGGTTAAGCAGCTCCCTGAAAAGAGACATCACCAGTGGGCTGAAGCCTTCAAACTGTGGGGCCACAGGGTTTGACTTCTGATTCTTCTCCAGGCTCAGGATAATATCATGGTATCATTCTGCAGTGGGGTAAAGTACTTAGGTACAGTGAGGGAAAAATGTATTTGATCCCCTGCTGATTTTGTACGTTTGCCCACTGACAAAGAAATGATCAGTCTATAATTGTAATGGTAGGTTTATTTGAACAGTGAGAGACAGAATAACAACAAAATAATCCAGAAAAACGCATGTGAAAAATGTTAGAAATGGAATTGCATTTTAATGAGGGAAATAAGTATTTGACCCCCTCTCAATCAGAAAGATTTCTGGCTCCCAGGTTTCTTTTATACAGGTAACGAGATGAGATTAGGAGCACACTCTTAAATGGAGTGCTCCTAATCTGAGTTTGTTACCTGTATAAAAGACACCTGTCCACAGAAGCAATCAATCAATCAGATTCAAAACTCTCCACCATGGCCAAGACCAAAGAGCTCTCCAAGGATGTCAGGGACAAGATTGTAGACCTACACAAGGCTGGAATGGGCTACAAGGCCATTGCCAAGCAGCTTGGTGAGAAGGTGACAACAGTTGGTGTGATTATTCGCAAATGGAAGAAACACAAAAGAACTGTCAATCTCCCTCGGCCTGGGGCTCCATGCAAGATCTCACCTCGTGGAGTTGCAATGATCATGAGAACGGTGAGGAATCAGCCCAGAACAACACGGGAGGATCTTGTCAATGATCTCAAGGCAGCTGGGACCATAGTCACCAAGAAAACAATTGGTAACACACTACGCCGTGAAGGACTGAAATCCTGCAGCAACCCCAAGGTCCCCCTGCTCAAGAAAGCACATATACATGCCCGTCTGAAGTTTGCCAATGAACATCTGAATGATTCAGAGGACATCTGGGTGAAAGTGTTGTGGTCAAATGAGACCAAAATGGAGCTCTTTGGCATCAATTCAACTCGCCGTGTTTGGAGGAGGAGGAATGCTGCCTATGACCCCAAGAACACCATGCCCACCGTCAAACATGGAGGTGGAAACATTATGCTTTGGGGGTGTTTTTCTGCTAAGGGACGATGGACGGGGCCATGTCAAAGGGACGATGGACGGGGCCATGTACCGTCAAATCTTGGGTGAGAACCTTCCCTCGGCCAGGGCATTGAAAATGGGTCGTGGATGGGTATTCCAGCATGACAATGACCCAAAACACACGGCCAAGGCAACAAAGGAGTGGATCAAGAAGAAGCACATTAAGGTCCTGGAGTGGCCTAGCCAGTCTCCAGACCTTAATCCCATAGAAAATCTGTGGAGAGAGCTGAAGGTCGAGTTGCCAAACGTCAGCCTCGAAACCTTAATGACTTGGAGAAGATCCGCAAAGAGTAGTGGGACAAAATCCCTCCTGAGATGTGTGCTAACCTGGTGGCCAACTACAAGTAACGTCTGATTGCCAACAAGGGTTTTGCCAGCAAGTACTAAGTCATGTTTTGCAGAGGGGGTTAAATACTTATTTCCCTCATTAAAATGCAATTCCATTTATAACATTTTTCACATGTGTTTTTCTGGATTTTTTGTTGTTATTCTGTCTCTCACTGTTCAAATAAACTTACCATTAAAATTATAGACTGATCATTTCTTTGTCAGTGGGCAAAAGTACAAAATCAGCAGGGGATCAAACAATTTTTTTCCCTCACTGTACTAATACTTGAAAGTACTACTTAAGTAGTTTTTTGGGGCATCTGTACTTTACTATTTATATTTTTGACAACTTTTACTTTTACTTCACTACATTCTTACTCCATACATTTTCCCTGACACCCAACGGTTCTTGTTACATTTTGAATGCTTAGCGGGACAAGAAAATGGTCCAATTCACACAGTTATCAAGACAACATCGCTGGTCATGCCTACTGCCTCTGATCTGGCTGACTCACTGAACACAAATGCTTCTTTGTAAATGATGTCTGAGTGTTGAAGAGTGCCCATGGCTATCCATACATTTAAAAAAAAAAAAAAAAGAACAAGTTGCCGCCTGGTTTGCTTAATATAAGGAATTTAAAATTATTTATATACTTTTACTTTCATACTTAAGTATATTTTAGCAATTACATTTACTTTTGATACTTAAGTATATTTAAAACCAAATACTTTCAGACTTTTACTCAAGTAGGATTTTACTGGGTGACTTTCACTTTTACTTTAGTCATTTTCTATTAAGGTATCTTTACTTTTACTCAAGTATGACAATTGGGTACCTTTTCCACCACTGTCATTCTGACAGGTAGGCTACTTAAGTAGCTAGTTAACATTTCATCTACCAGAAGACGGTTAGATCTATCGTTAGCATCGCTGTCATTAGTAAACCTAGACGTTTTATTTCATATTATGAGGCATGTCTTACCTTGCTTCAAACTAGCCTATAGCCAAAATCCCACCATAGAAACGTGGAGGCAAGTATTATTATTCTAGCAGCCAAAGTTATTATCCTATTCATATTAGCAATTCATGATAGTTGTTGCATGTTTAAATCCCCCCTCTTTCTAGTGGATATTTCCATATCTGTTAATGGTTTTTCCCCCGCCTTTTTATGGAAACTCCTGGTGACAGCCTCGCTAATGTTATTTTACTGCTGATTTTTTATTATTTGTTATTTGTATTTTTTCATTATACATTTTTAACTTAACACTTATTTTTCTTAAAACCACATTGTTGGTTAAGGGCTTGTAAGTAAGCGTTTCACTGCAAGGTCTACACCTGTTGTATTCAAGCATAAAATAGGATTTGATTTGATTTAACTGCCCCAGTAGCTTTCCATAGCCCCATACACACACCACGGCGCATTCTGTCTATTGTGCTGACACAACGCAGCGGGGATAGATATTTTTGTGCGCCAAACTGTCACTCAGTCATTGTAACTTTTTTTGCACATTTTATATAGTGACATAAAACTGAGGGGGCTAAAGTTTGAACTGAGGGGACTAAGCCCCCTTTAGTGTCCTTGTGGAGCCGAGAACACTTGTTGACAACCTAGTTGTTTTTCGGATTTTTGACAAAATCTCTAGGTTTGCATATTGGAAAATGTATTATTTAAAAAGAATACAAGAAAAAGTGTATTAGACATACATAGAGAAGCAATACATGTATATAAATACAAACTGGTTTATTCAGATATTTTTACAACATAAAGTGTCATAGAGTGCTCATTATAATACAGCCTGTGTGTTGAAGGAGTTCTAATTAATGTATTCTCTTAAGAGGCTACCTACCCCCTAAGCACACATGCACACTCACGATCATGTTCAAGCATGCACATACACAGGCAGGTATGGCACATGCACGCTCACACACACACATAATATTAAGTTGCATTACACTGTGGAGTACTATTACAAGGTAAACATACAGCAATATCAAAATACAGTAGTCTCAGTTCTATCAATACAGAGTAAGAAATGTTCAGCAAAATATTCAGAATATCAACCTCTATAAAGCAAATATTCTCTTTGAAAATGTACAGTACATCTTAAACCTGTCTAGTATGAAACACTTTATCTCTCCCCTCTTCCCTCCCTCTCCCTCCCTTCCTCCACCGTTCCTGCCTCTCTTATTTTCCTGGCCTCCTTCTCTACCTCCTCTGCTTTCCTCTTCTCCTCTCTCTCCGTCTCCATCAACCAGGGCCCACCCAGGTAGCTGAGGATCTCGTCAGGGCCTCCTCGAAGCCTGGGCTGCGGGTTAAGCAGCTCCCTGAAAAGAGACATCACCAGTGGGCTGAAGCCTTCAAACTGTGGGGCCACAGGGTTTGACTTCTGATTCTTCTCCAGGCTCAGGATATTGTCCTTTTCCCTTTCACCTTCGCACCAAATTACTTCCTCCTCCCCTCTCAGTCCCTCGCTCCTTTCCTCCCTCTCCGTCTCGCGGTCGTACCACTCCTTGTACCTCCGGTAGGCGGGGTCGTCGTGGGTTGTCTCTTCCCAGGGAAAGCATCCTGTCAGCAGGCAGTAGACCAGCACGCCCAGGGCCCAGCTGTCTATAGTGGTCTCCACTGTGATCCAAATGTTCTCCTCCTCCTCTCCATCCTCCTCTCTCTGCTCCCTCACTTTCTCTGACTCTTTGGCCTGCTCCACCTCAGGCGTGCAGAAGGGCGAGTTGTACCAGACAGCGCGGACGGTGCAGCCAGAGGTGCGGGCCAGGCGGAAGTCACCCAGTTTGACCCAGCGACAGGCGCGGTCACACAGGAAGATGTTCTCTGGTTTGATGTCCCGGTGGACGAAGCCCATGGAGTGGAGGTATGAGACGGCACCACTCAGCTGAGACATCACCCTCTGGACACACTCTTCATCTACACCCACCTGGTGACAGAGAGTGAGAGATAGAGGGAGAAAGAGAAACAACATTATACTGTATATCATTGTTTCATAAATGGTATGGCCTGGATTCCTTTTGGGTCATGGTTTAACATACTGCTTTAACATACTGCTAGGGGCTGCTAGGTTTAGTTTACTAGTTAGATCACACAAAAAGCTTTATGTGGGTCATGGTGCAAAAATGTTTGGGAACCACTGCTCTATCACGTTGTCCTCGTCCCACCCGTAGATGCTAAAAGGATCGGGGACAGCAAACACCTTGTCATTTTTCACATTTACAAGTTAGACATTTAGCAGACGCTCTTCTCCAGCGCGACTTACAATTAGTGCATCTATCTGAAGATATCTAGGTGAGACAAGAACACATCACAATTGTATCAAGGAAAGGATCCCTCAACAAAGCATTTACCAGCAAACTCAGTGCTGGGGTGAAAAGAGGTGGGGGGGAGGGGGGACCGTGAGAGTTATTTAATACTCTTCAAACAGGTAGGGTTTCAGACATTTTCAAAAAATGGGCATGACTATAGGGGAAAAGTTGTTCCAACATTGGGATGCCAGGACAGAGAAGAGCTTTGACTGGGCTGAGCAGGAGCTGCCCTCCTGTAGGGGTGGGAGGCCCAAGAGACCAGAGGTGGCAGAATGGAGTGCTTGGGTTGGGATGTAGGGTTTGAACATAGCCTGAAGGTAAGGAGGTGCAGTTCCCCTTGCTGCTCCGTAGGCAAGTACCAGGGTCTTGTAGTGGATGCAAGCTTATCATCCACTGTAAGTTACTGGCAGAGGAAGAGGGCAACTGGGACCAGGGCAATATGGGACAGTAGAGGTGGTGGCAGACAGAGGTCAGACCTCAGAGGAATTGCAATACTGGGTCTGTGTTGTGCACTTAGCTTTAGTGCTTTGACATTGAAATGAAAACCCTCTCATGTATGACTGACTCAGAGACTGTAAACAGATGTATGATTCTAACTGACCTCTGACACGATGACACTGAAGAGGTCTCCATAGAGACCAGCCTGCTGGGCGAAGACGTAGTAGCAGGGGGTGGAGAAGAAGATACCCAGGGCCCGGGTGAGAGAGGGATGAGTGCAATAAGAGAGGGAGAGGTTGTATTCACGCAGGAAAGAGAAGAGGGATGTGGACTGACGGGGGAAGAACTTCAGAGCCATGGGAGTGCCTGATGGAGAGGAGGAGAGGTCCCAGAAATGATTTCGACATTAAAATCAAATCAAAAACTGCACCAAAACATCAATAGATCAATTATAGAGTAGATCATGTTGTCATCACTGTGACCACATTGATAACATAAAAACATCCTGGCAGATTCCATATAGCCCCGGGGATGTCTAAATTACATTACTTCCCTATTCCCTGGGGTTTAGATAGAGGAAATCCAATGACTGTTTATGAATGGACAAAGCCATCGATCACGTGACAAAGTTTTTTATTTACACAAAGATTCACCACGAAGATTGACAATTTTCATTCACTATCATGGGGATCCCATTTTTTGCTAACAAATGCCTGCAGTAACGCAGTCGGCCTTGAACTTCCGTGGTTTCAGGGTTGCGGAGTAACTGATAAAAAAAACCTAACTAAGAAATTACATTGCCTTCAAAAATATTGTAATCAGATTACAGATGTTTTGAAAAACTAGATGATTACTTCTTGGATTACTTTTCAATTCAGAAAGGATGCTTGTGAAAAAATACATTATGACACCTTTCTGTTTTGTCAATGACATTCAATTCAGCATTTAAAAAAGGCATACGTTTAAGTTTGTTCCACCTAAGTGATTCTGACCACAAGTCAGATACCTCTATGATGACACACCAAATATGTTTGATGGATAGTTTTTGTCTTCTTTTAGTGCCTCTTTAGGGGAAAGTAATCCGATTACTGAGTTTGGGTAATCCAAAATTACTGATTACAATTTTGGACAGGTAACTTGTAACTGTTACCTATGACATTTCAAAAGTAACCTATCCAACCCTGTGTGGCTTCAGTGAGAAGGGGCAGTCGTTCTTCCCTAGGAAACCCCACAGCAACTCTATCCCCAAGAATGTAGTAAAGCACTTCATAACAGCAACACTCATGCTAACGGTTAAGTTGACACTATTTAAAGGCACCTCTACCCTCACGTTGGACAAATAACCACTCACTGTTCACGTGTAGTTTTATCCTCTGAACTGTAACCCCAGACCCCTTCAGACCCATATTTCACTAGAACAAATCAAATACAATTTTATTTCATTAGTCACATGCGTCGAATACAACAGGTGTAGACCTTACAGTGAAATGCTTACTTACGAGACCCTAACCAACAGTGCAGTTTCAAAAAAATATGATAAGAATAAGATATAAAAGTAACTAATTAGTAAGTAATTAAAGAGCAGCAGTAAAAAATAACAATATATACAGGCTGGTGCCAGTACAGAGTCAATGTGTGGGGGCACCGGTTAGTTTAGGCAGTATGTACATGTAGGTAGAGTTATTAAAGTGACTATGCATAGATGACAACAGAGTGGCAGTGGTGTGGAGAGGGAAGGGGCAATGCAAATAGTCTGGGTAGCCATTTCACTAGATGTTCTGGAGTCTTATGGCTTGGGGGTGGAAGCTGTTTAGAATCCTCTTGGACCTAGACTTGGCGCTCCGGTACCACTTGCCATGCGGTAGCAGAGAGAACAGTTTATGACTAGGGTGGCTGGAGTAATTATAAAAGATAAGAATAAGAACATAAAGTAAATGGCTCAGTAGAACATAATAAATGTTTTAGCATAAGTATAATACAGGAAAGCATCATTTATAACGCCTGCCCACCCCATAACTCTCCAGGACCAGGGTCAGGGACCACCACAGTAACCTCTGGTGCTTTACTGACCTCTCTTCTTGTGGACGGCCAGCATGACCTTGCCGTAGGATCCCTCTCCCAGCAGCTTGACCATCTGGAAGTGGTCGGAGGTCTCCAGAGTGGACATAGACTGGGCTGAGAGGAAACATAGCTCGTCCAGTTCCTGAGCTGCAGCCTGACAGAGAGAACAAGGAAACATGGTCAAATAGGGAGAACATTTTTCTAAGGAGTTGATGTTTCATTGCCAATGTCTTGTTACACTAGCAGGAATTGACTAGGCTTGTAGGCTACCGCGTTGCATGGTGCATAACCAACCAACACTGGAAATGGTCAACGAGCAGGGGGAATAAATATAAATACATTTTGATTTATCAATTGAATGATTGATTGATCAACTTGCTGATACATGTATGCTTGGGTGGATAGGGTTCAGTGTCACCATAAAATGTACTGTTACAGGATGTCCAGCGACCTCAGGGATTACCATAAAATGTACTGTTACAGGATGTCCAGCGACCTCAGGGATTACCATAAAATGTACTGTTACAGGATGTCCAGCGACCTCAGGGATTACCATAAAATGTACTGTTACAGGATGTCCAGCGATCTCAGGGATTACCATAAAGTGTACTCTTACAGTAACACCCCAGCAAATGAGTGAGGGATGTAAATGCTGTTTGCGTAACACAATGGATGAAGCTATAATGACACCATGGTATATTTATATGTTCGACCTTGCACATATATTTGTTGCATAATAGAGCATCAAAATGTCAAATAGGGGGTGCTTACAAGTGTACAGTGTGAAATTGAAATGTGTTTTTTGCATATCCCACTCCCCCTGAGAGAGTGGGATTACGGCCAGGCATCAGCCATTATTGACGGTGACCCTGGAGCTATTTTTTAGACAGATTTTCCACCTAGTCAACCTTTCGTTTACGGCCCAAAGCTCTAACTACTGTAATTACTTGAGTTGGGAGTAACATACTTTTGGATATAACTGACAAAAGACTTGATTTACTAAGCATTCGCAAAGGTCAGAAGTTTGCTCCTGTTACATTACAGAGTGAAATAAAGACAATAATACGGCCTTAGGAACAAATGTAAAAAACAATAGTAACATATTTTAACTTTCAGCTGCAGAATCTTCCATCTGATAAAACGCTCAGTTAATCCTTCGCTGAGTTGGCTTTGAGTCAGTGGAGTTTTATTTTAGTGGACTATCTGAACTATCTGTGTCTTGTCACACAACAACGCCAAACATTTGACATGAAGCCAAGAATACGCCCGCAGCGTCCAACCAGTCTGAATATGCTGCTGCTGGGCACACTGGAGAAAATATAAAAGACATTTCTAACATAAATTACAAACTCTTTAATTGCACTGTTGGTTAAGGGCTTGTAAGTAAGCATTTCACGGTAAGGTCTACACCTGTTGTATTCGGCACATAAAATAGGATTTGATTTGACTGCCCCAGTAGCTTTCCATAGCCCCATACACACACCACGGCGCATTCTGTCTATTGTGCTGACACAACGCAGCGGGGATAGATATTTTTGTGCGCCAAACTGTCACTCAGTCATTGTAACTTTTTTGCACATTTTATATAGTGACATAAAACTGAGGGGGCTAAAGTTTGAACTGAGGGGACTAAGCCCCCTTTAGTGTCCTTGTGGAGCCGGGAACACTTGTGGATAACCTAGTTGTTTTTCTGATTTTTGACACCCCTCTGTATATAGTCTCGCTATTGTTATTTTACTGCTGCTCTTTGTTACTTTTATCTCTTAATCTTATCCGTATTTTTTTTTAACTGCACTGTTGGTTATGGGTTCGTAAGTAAGCATTTCACTGTAAGTGTCACGACTTCAGCCGAAGTTGCTGCCTCTCCTTGTTCGGGCAGCTTTCGGTGGTCGACGTCACCGGTTTTCTAGCTACCGCCGATCTACTTTTCATTTTCTATGTTTTTTGTCTTCATTATACACACCTGGTTTCTATCCCATAATTATATGTTCCTTATTTATACCCTCTTTTACTCTCATGGTTGTGTGCAAGTTTGTTTATTGTTAGTCTTTCATGTTTGTGAGCATGTAATTTTTACTACCGTTTTGGTAGTTTGTTTATGAGTAAATCTTATTGTATACTCCTCTCCGTTGTCCTGCGCCTGGCTCTACCTACATGCTACACTGAGAATCTTGACAGTAAGGTCTACACCTGTTGTATCAGCGCTTGTGACAAATAACATTTTATTTGATAGGCTACATTGGGTCAAAGGTCATTATTTCCCTCAACCCAATTTGATCTGAAAGCACTGAAAATATGAACTCCTTTGGATCACAATCAGGAATGGGATCATTTCCATGTCAATTCAGAGAACAAATTGAACGTTGACCAAATTATCTTCAATGAGGACTTGATTAATTGAATTCACTCTTAATTTAAATGAAATTGACCCCTGGCTAGCACCGATCACAATGTCCAATGATGTTTCCCAATTGACACCAACTGCGTAACTTGTTGCTGCAGCAGGTGGAAGACAGTTGCCCCAGTCTCACCCACCTGACATTCACTGTGTCCTTGTAACCTGAGGTGATTATGAATTAATCCCTTATTGGTCAACGAATCCCCCTGTCGATAAGAGCTAGCTGTAACTGAAATACTGGCCTCTATGACAGTATTATGAGCTGTCGGGAGACTAACGCTATTAACAGATTTAAAGACAAGTAAAACCAGTAAAGATATAAACACTGGGAGCTGGAAAGCCTCTCTACTATGTGCTTCTTTCTGGACCCGTGGCCGTGGCAACCACTGACAGCCCCAACTGAACGCCCCCATATGAAGACATGTCTATATTACAATGTCACTTCACTATGCAGATACTAGTGTCAGAGTGATGTTACTGTATTTACAGACCCATAAACATAACTCCATTGTCCATAGAATGTGACCCCCAAAACAAACTAAGTCCAACGCAACATCTGACAGCAGGCTAAATCAAATCAAAAGCAAATCAAAGTTTATTGGTTGCGTAAAGCGTTCAGCAGATGCTATAGTGGGTGCAGCGAAAGGCTTGTCTTACTAGCTGCTAACGATGCAGTAAAGATGTCAAACAAGTCCACAAATCATGAATCTACTTGTAAAAACACTGGTTATGTGTTTATATGACTATAGTGCAATGTCCTATCAGCCTCCTGTCGATATAGTGGGGTGAGGAAGACATTGGCCTTATATGTGTCTTTCTGACTATTTTGCAATGGAATTTCTCTGCAGTTGGTATAGTGGAAATTAAAATATATGACACACGCCACTTTTCATACAATTTGCATAAGGACAACAATAGCTGAATTTTAAAGAAACGTTCACTTACTGTCATTGTAGAGTTTTTTCAAATGGGAACGTCTGTCTCTGTTCAGCTTGTCTGGGTCCTTGTCAGCATCTAAATAGACTTCAACACCCCTCTGACCCTTTGTAGGTCTGCTGTTGGTCTGCTGCTGTTCTGTTCCTAACTATTGTCTTTCACTGGTGATCTACTCTTTAGGAGTTCTGTATCGGAGCACAAGTGGCTGTTATTGTTACTTTGTCTCTGCAGGTCCATGCGCGGTAGTTTTTATAGCAGACACTGAGGTATATCTACCTTCCTATCCCTCAGGACTTTGATACTGACCGTGTCTCTCTCCCTGAGAGACCACCACTTCACTCACTGTCTCTCTCCTCCCCTCTCCCTTTCCCCCTCCTCTCGCGCTCCCACTCTCCCCCTCCTCTCGCTCTCCCGCTCTCCCCCTCCTCCCTCCCTCTCTCTGTCCCTAACACACTCTCTCTCTCTCCTCCTCTCTCTACCCCCTCCCGCTCTCCCCCTCCTCCCTCCCTCCCTCTCTCTCTGTCCCTAACACACACACTCTCTCTCAATCCAAGTTCCCCCACTTGTTTTTCCAGCAAATATGCATGTACCATAGTTGTAAGGTATTCCCTCTCCCCACGTGTCCCTAACCCCCTCACTCCAGTGTCAGTGTTAATGTTCAAATGTGCCCAATCTGTCAGTCTGTCTGTCTACATTAACCCTGTAACCCATTCGTTGTGGGTTAATCTCTCTCTCTCTCTCTCTCTCTCCCTCCCTGTCTCTCTCCTCCCATACACAACCACCCCTCCCCATCCTCTGTTCTCCTCTCTGTCTTTCTCGCCCTCTCGCTCAGTCTTACTCTGTGAATTCCTTCCACAGTGTTTGGATTCTGTATCTAATCAACAGACGTGGTGGATTAGGAGGGTCTGAATGAGCTAACAAGCTGTTTCCACCATCACTGCATCTGATGGAGTTTAGCTTCCAATGACTTCTCCTGCCAATCTGCATGTTGTAGTAAATCCCTATTACCCAACATATATCTGCTCTCTGGTCTCTCCCTCTCTCTCTCTCTCTCTCTCTCTCTCTCTCTCTCTCTCTCTCCTTCTCTCTCTCACACACAAACACTCTCTCTTTCTGCCTCATGCTCTCTCAAGCAGTGAAGTGAAATCAAGTGTTGTGCATCAAAAACCCTGGTTCCTCTGAACTCTTAGTCACCTACACAGTTTAGAAAAGCCTCATGTATTAGTCATCTATTTTTCATCATATTTTTGGTAAGCCCTCAAAGCTACATTTCTGGCTTTCCCCTTTCTCCTTACTTCTCTTCCTCTCCCCTCCCCTTTTCTCACACTTTACCTCCCTCCCTCTAGACAAACTGTATTATGTCCCATCATCTGTGAGTGACAAAGCTAACAGCTGAAACTGTACCTTACCAAACAGCTTAATACCACAGTGCCGTCTATATGCCAACTCCTTTTCCCTGCTTAGTGCCAACGAACTGGGACCTCTTCTACATCTCTCTCCCCCGACACCCTCCTTCTCTTTCTGTCTACTCAGATTTCCCCTGATAAATACATACTACTGTACTATTATTGCAGAGGGCTCTCTCTCTCTGTGTGTTGTGTAACTAAAACACAAGCTGTTATAGCAACCACCCATTAACACTCAGGTTACTACAGCTGCTGGGTGGCCTGGCGGGCGGGGGAGGGGGGGCGTCCGCTCTGTGGGCTCCCCATGCCCCTGCTGTGACAACTTGCCACCACTCCACCAGGAACATGTCTCATCACTACCTGTGAATGGACACCCGGGCCTACTCTGCTTTAATTTCATTTAATGTCACATACACACACACTCACACACACGCACGCACACCGCATATACTGTACATACACACACGTATACACTTGCACGCACACATGCTCATACACACACACACCAGCATGCAGACGCCTACGCTCGCAGACACACACTCTCTCCTGCCATTCACAAAACATTGTTGTTGACAGATGCAGACCAATGACATAGTGTACCTTTCTGCTCCTAAATGACTTGTACAGTATAGATAGTCTTTTTGCAGTTTACAGTTTTTTTTATTGCTTAGGCACTATCTTTGAAACTATAGGCTATTTTTGCGAAACTCTACACACTAACCACAAAACCTTACACCAAACCAGCAAAACATAATACATCTCTTGCAAAAGCAAACAATTCTTGCTAAACTCTTCATTTGAATAAGCAGACGAAGCACCAACTAGGCACTGATAGTGTAAATGAAAAACACTTGTGGCTTGGCTTCTTCTGTGTGCAGGGCATAGCAGTTTGCAATAAAGTTTTGTCATACATGTAGTAAACACACATACAGGTATCCAAATGTGTAAAGTATGGATGTGTATTGCGGACATAACACATTTTCAATACAAATAAGAGAAAAAGTATTATATATTTTTTTCTCAAAATGTTCTAACACTCCTCAAACAACAAAAGAGTAGAAGAAAACAAAAACATTTGTGCTAGAGAAAAAGAAACAGAAAGAAATGAAGCTACATCTCACCTTCTTTGTTGGTCTGGCCTTAAGACTTCATCCACATCACATGCGATGTTGTCATGAGCTAGGCAGTGTGGAAAGTATTCCCTGGAGTGCTGTATCCAGGCCTGGCATGACCCCTGATCGATGTCTCCACAAGCCTCCTCCATTGCCTGTAGAAGGGGTATGCGTTGGTGGGGCTGGCGATCATACGCCTTCCAACGCCATGCAGAGAAGAATTCTTCAATAGGATTCAAGAACAGAGAGTATGGGGGGAAATTGAGTGCGATGAAAAGTGAGTGACCTGTGAACCAATTGCGGATCAGAGCAGCCCGGTGGAAACTAACATTGTCCCAGATGATAACGTACCTGGGCTGCTGTGGTCCCTGGTCATTAGGGATTAGTCTGTTGTGGAGGGTGTCCAGAAATGTGATAATGTTTGCAGTGTTGTATGGGCCTAGGATTGTATGATGGTGAAGGACTCGGTTTTGACTAATAGCCGCACACATTATTATGTTGCCACCACGTTGTCCCGGCACGGTGTCCGATGATATTTCTGCCGCGGCCCCTTGTTTTTGCAAGGTTGAAACCTGCCTCGTCCACATATATTAGCTCATGATGCACTGCATCTGCTTCTAGCTCCATGACTCTCTGAAAGACACAAGACAAAACAATGTAGCACATTACGATCAGTCAATATAATGTAGCACCATACACTTCCAGATCCAGTACCAATGATAGGATAGTACAGCTTACCTGCACATATTCATATCTCAGTTGTTTTACACGGTCTGAGTTTTTTTCGAAAGGGACTCTGTACAGCTGCTTCATCTTAATTCTATCGCGTTTCAGTAGACGAGACAGTGCAGAGAGACTCACTCTGTTGACGTTTTGAATATGAAGTTATCTGCCATTATGTGGTTCTGCAGTTCTCTGAGTCTGATGCAGTTAGAGAGAGAGAGAGAGAGAGAGAGAGAGAGAGTTTTGTAGTATGTGACTCCGGTAGTATTTGTGGCAAAAATATAAACGCAAAAATATAAACGCCACATACAACTATTTCAAACATTTTACTGAGTTACAGTTCATATAATGACATTTAAATAAATTCATTAGGTGCTAATATATGGATTTCACATGACTGGGAATACAGATATGCATGTTTGTCACAGATACCTTAAAAAAAGGTAGGGGTGTGGATCAGAAAACCAATCAGTCTCAAGCAGCATGCCCCATCTTCTTCGCATAGAGTTGATCAGGCTGTTGATTGTGCCCTGTGGAATGTTGTCGACTCCTCTTCAATGGCTTTGCGAAGTTGCTGGATATTGGCGGGAACTGGAAAACGCTGTTGTTTTTTTATTTTTTTTATTTCACCTTTATTTAACCAGGTAGGCTGGTTGAGAACAAGTTCTCATTTACAACTGCGACCTGGCCAAGATAAAGCAAAGCAGTTCAACACATACAACAACACATAGTTACACATTGGAGTAAACAAACACACAGTCAATAATACAGTAGGAAAAAACAAACAAATCTATATACAATGTGTGCAAATGAGGTAGGATAAGGAACATAAGGCAATAAATAGGCCATGGTGGCAAAGTAACTACAGTATAGCAATTTAACACTGGAATGGTAAATGTGCAGTAGATGAATGTGCAAAGTAAAAATACTGGGGTGCAAAGGAGCAAGATAAATAAATGACTACGGTATGGGATGAGGTAGTTGGTTGGGCTATCTACAGGTGCAGTGATCTGTGAGCTGCTCTGACAGCTGGTGCTTAAAACTAGTGAGGGAGATAAGTGTCTCCAGTTTCAACGATTTTTGTAGTTCGTTCCAGTCATTGGTAGCAGAGAACTGGAAGGATAGGCGGCCAAAAGAGGAATTGGCTTTGGGGGTGACCAGTGAGATATACCTGCTGGAGTGAGTGCTACGGATGGGTGCTGCTATGGTTACCAGCGAGCTGAGATAAGGCGGGGCTTTACCTAGCAGGGACTTGTAGATGACCTGGAGCCAGTGGGTCTGGCGACGAGTATGTAGCGAGGGCCAGCCGACTAGAGCATACAGGTCGCAGTGGTGGGTGGTATAAGGGGCTTTGGTGACAAAGCGGATGGCACTGTGATAGACTGCATCCAGTTTGCTGAGTAGAGTATTGGAAGCTGTTTTGTAGATGACATCGCGAAGTTGAGGATCGGTAGGATAGTCAGTTTTACTAGTGCAAGTTTGGCAGCATGAGTGAAGGAGGCTTTGTTAAATAGAAAGCCGATTCTAGATTTAATTTTGGATTGGAGATGTTTAATGTGAGTCTGGAAGGAGAGTTTACAGTCTAGCCAGACACCTAGGTATTTGTAGTTGTCCACGTATTCTAGGTCAGAGCCGTCCAGGGTAGTGATGCTAGTCGGGCGGGCGGGTGCAGGCAGCGAACAGTTGAAAAGCATGCATTTGGTTTTACTAGCGTTTAAGAGCAGTTGGAGGCCACGGAAGGAGTGTTGTATGGCATTGAAGCTCGTTTGGAGGTTAGTTAACACAGTGTCCAAAGAAGGGCCAGAAGTATACAGAATGGTGTCGTCTGCATAGAGGTGGATCAGAGAATCACCAGCAGCAAGAGCGACATCATTGATGTATACAGAGAAGAGAGTCGGCCCAAGAATTGAACCCTGTGGCACCCCCATAGAGACTGCCAGAGGCCCGGACAACAGGCCCTCCGATTTAACACACTGAACTCTGTCGGCAAAGTAGTTGGTGAACCAGGCGAGGCAATCATTAGAGAAACCAAGGCTGTTGAGTCTGCCGATAAGGATGTGGTGATTGACAGTCGAAATCCTTGGCCAGGTCAATGAATACGGCTGCACAGTAATGTCTCTTATCGATGGCGGTTATGATATCGTTTAGTACCTTGAGCGTGGCTGAGGTGCACCCGTGACCAGCTCGGAAACCGGATTGCACAGTGGAGAAGGTACGGTGGGATTCGAAGTGGTCAATGATCTGTTTATTAACTAGGCTTTCAAAGACTTTAGAGAGGCAGGGCAGGATTGATATAGGTCTATAGCAATTTGGGTCCAGGGTGTCACCCCCTTTGAAGAGAGGGAAGACCGCGGCAGCTTTCCAATCTTTTGGGATCTCGGACAACACCAAAGAGAGGTTGAGCAGACTGGTAATAGGAGTTGCAACAATGGCAGCAGATAGTTTTAAAAAGAGAGGGTCCAGATTATCTAGTCCAGCTGATTTGTACGGGTCCAGATTTTGCAGCTCTTTCAGAACATCTGCTATCTGGATTTTGGTGAAGGAGAAGCTGGGAAGGCTTGGACAAGTAGCTGCGGGGGGGGGAGGTCGGAGCTGTTGGCCGGGGTTGGGGTAGCCAGGAGGAAAGCATGGCCAGCCGTAGAGAAATGCTTGTTGAAATGTTCGATTATCATGGATTTGTCGGTGTTGACCATGTTACCTAGCCTCAGTGCAGTGGGCAGCTGGGAGGAGGTGCTATTGTTCTCCATGGACTTGACATGTCAATCCTGAGCATCCCAAACATGCTCAATGGGTGACATGTCTGGTGGGTATGCAGGGAATGGAAAAACTGGGACATTTTCTGCTTTGTTTCAGAACATTCAATTTTCTGGAAACAGCTCTGGGGGACATTCCTGCAGTCAGCATGCCAATTGCACACTCCCTCAAAACTTGACACATATGTGGCATTGTATTGTGTGACAATGGATAAATACTCACCAACAGGGATGTAAACACAATTGTTCACAAAATGTGAGATAAATAAGCTTTTGGGATCTTTTATTTCAGCTCATGAAACATGGGACCAACACTTTACGTGTTGCGTTTATATTTTTGTTCAGTGTAAAGAGTGGATAAAAGGAGGAGTTGTAACCCACATGTATAGCAGCTCTTATGGTCTTCTGATCTGTTGACCACTATGCATTACCATGGTTCAGCTGGGTTCTGACGCTATACTGTACATCTCTGTAAAATAGCCTGGAGGTTACCTCTGGCTGGACGCTATATGCTACGGTAGTGTTATTGAGGGCAATATACACAGCCACCCACAGCAGACAAGCACATGTCCCAGACACACAATGTCCCAGGCTCAAAGGTGTCCTGTTGGGTTAGGGTTATAGATTGAGGTTATGGGATTAGGAACTGGGAAACGTGATCTCTGGACATTACTGTCTGACTGTACTAAATGTATTTGTAAAAAGAGCTCTACAAATGTGAAGGAAAAATGTGAGTGATTGATGCCTGTGGATGTCACAGAGCTTGCGGGATTGTGTCTGTTGAAAGATGATTCTCTTTTATTGTGATCGTACTATTCATAATGATATGCACATGAACAGGGACTCATGCCTGAGGAGGACAGGATAGATGCTTCGTGTTGATGGACATTCAGCAGGGAGGGAGTCTCACTGCAGGGGAAAATGGAGAGGTGTTTATGATTACTATTCATACCAGCAGAAACCAGAGCAATAATAAGATTACATGACACGCTTCTGTGTGAATCTGAATGTGAAGAATGTGAATGAGAGGAATAGTTCCATTCACAACCAGGTGGTTTATATGAGCTGGTTTTATTTATAGCTGAACATTTTCTACTGGTTTTGCTGCTAAATTTAGGAAGTAGGCCTGCAGTAACGTCAACCGACACACAACACAAGCCTAACCCTCTGGAAATCAATGTCAGACAAATCTCAATGATTTGTTGTCTACTGTCCCTTAGTAATATATACATTTGGTGATTTGTGTTGTGTTGGCCAGTATTTTACCCTGTCTTATTCGATAAATGCTTTGAAATACAAGTATTGAAATAGGCTTATATTATTAAAGTATATTCATATTTTATAATTTTTTTATATAACAGTTTCTAGGCCCATTTGGGAAACAGTCAGGAGTCAGATATAAAAAGACAAGATAAGTTTATTAAGAGATTCAGGCTACGTATAGGTTTGCTTGTTTCAAACAGGATAAACTCAAAGCACATTAAAAACAATTACATCCGGCCGTGATTGGGAGTCGCAATTGGCACAATTGGCCCAGCGTTGTCCGGGTTTGGCCGGGGTAGGCCGTCATTGTAAATAAGAATTTGTTCTTACCTGGCTTGCCTAGTTAAATAAAGGTTAAACAGAAAATTAATAAAGAGGAAATCTGCAGTTGTAACAATAACAAAGCATATTCCCAACCACTGTTTCTGTAAAAATCTGAAGGATGGGGCTGGAGAAATGTAACCACTCTCAAATTCATAGACAAAGCAATGGATGCAAGGACTGACCATTCAAGCATCCATGATATCAACATTATAGTTTTATCCATGTTTTGAGGCTATACAGTGTTTGTCTACATTTACTTTGTTTACAAACATTGGAGTAAAACAAGCTTATATTTTTGATTCTGATGGGTTACTACAGTTCAACTAAGGTCAGTAGGAATTGTTAAGTTATATTCTTCAAGAATGAATGGGTACATATCATGTCAAAACATGTATGTAGCAACTGCAGATTTCCCCTTTAACAAAACACAAATTTGGAATATTGGCAACATTGCTCAACACACACTTGGGGCTCCCGAGTGGCACAGCAGTCTTAGGCACTGCATCTCAGTGCTTGAGGTGTCACTACAGACACCCTGGTTTGATTCCAGGCTGTAT
Organism: Brachymystax lenok tsinlingensis; assembly: GCA_030435695.1. Lineage (NCBI taxonomy): Eukaryota > Metazoa > Chordata > Actinopteri > Salmoniformes > Salmonidae > Brachymystax > Brachymystax lenok. The sequence goes on from CM059789.1 coordinate 53,771,524, forward strand.
CACAACTGGCTGTGATTGGGAGTGCCATAGGGCAGCGGGCAATTGGCCCAGCGTCATCCGGGTTTGGCCTGTGTAAGCCGTTGTAAATAAGAATTTGTTCTTCACTGACTTGCCTGGTTAAATAAAGGAAGGGGGAAAAAGTATATATTCTGAACACATTTGACCACACCCCTTACATTTCTCTTGGTCCTCAAATGTTTTCTTAAACTGACTGTGCACACTGATGCCACACATTCTCAACCAACACCCAACTTCAGGAACAATTATAGATGTCTGAGGGGTGCTTTTATAGGCTACACATGTTCCTGCATACACAACAATCAATATCACTGGTCAGTTTGACATTATGTTACAGTATAAAGCTTATTTACAAGTGTGATAAATAGCGCTACATCCCATCCAGACAATGAAATGGGTTAGAATTTGAGATCAAATTGAAACTGTTTTATGCATAATGACTGTGTCGCCTCGCCCAGTTCATAAATATTAAATGATGGGAGCGTGCAAAGGGGTGCGGTCTTTCCTGTAGTCGGGAACGGAACCGGAAGTTCCGCCATCTCCTTGTACCATTCGAGCTACAACAGGGTCAGTATAGACTTAATTATGGTATATTGTCAACAGTTATTAAATATTGTAAGTAATATTGACACAGTAAACGTTCCATAACTATCGGTTTTATGTTAAGGATGGTGGTGTCACTCGATCAGATCATAAATACCACTCGTATTCTGTTGCCACTTGAGCTTCTAGCAACAGGGTTCAACGTTATCTCATCTGTTTGTACCATTGGCTACTTCAGCTACCTAGCTAGGTAAATAGCAATGATTCATTCAGTGTCGTGACAGGAATACCTATATTTAGGTAGTCGGGGTTCTCTCTCACGCTTTCCCCTTAACCCCCACCACAATTGTAAAACGTTAAAATTGATCGCTACTCAGAAAGCCAAGGAGAAGGGGAGTTAACGGTAAGTAGCTAACGTTTTCCAACTGATAGCTGGGAGGGTGGTACCAGATAGCTAACGTTAGCCAGCCTATAGCTAGCTAACTAATTAGTTACTGACCCCTTTTATCTGGTTTGGATGGCCTTCTATGTTTGCCAACCAAGTTCATTACACTTCTCATTTTGTTCTTTGGCAGTAGTAGTTCAAGTATTTCCTGTTGTAATGTTTGCGTTGGTGTTGAATCGCTATGTAGACTGTTGTGAGAGATGATAACTGGTTAGCATGCTAACTGGGTGGGGGTCTCTGGCTCAGGAGGGTGTGTGACTGTCTGATAGCGACTATAAAGTGGGAACGAGCGTAGAGGCCACAGTGTCTCTGACATTGTCATGAACGTTACAGTCTACATCGGTACACCGCCCTTATTTTTTCTGGCGTTATCACAAATATGGGCTAGTAGTGCCATAACTTTAGCTTGCTAGCTAACGTTAGTTCAATAGTTTGTTAGCTAGCTTCTATTAGATTCAACCAACTAGCTAAGTTTGTCTGGCTTCAGCTAACTAGTTGCATGTGTATTGCATGGTGGGATTTGATTGCCAATAATGCATCTGCCATTGAATGCATATTGTATGTCTAGTGTCAGAGTGAAACCAAGCAAGTTCAGATACTCATTCCACTGTAAGCTGCCCTGAATATTTAAATGGAATTAGCTAAGCTCCTTATCAACAGTTGAACTTGACAGTACAATAACATAGCTACACACAACACCCGGACGTCTCCTGTCCTGTAGCATGTAGCTATGTTATTGTACTGTCAAGTTCAGCTGTTGATAAGGAGCTTAGCTAATGCAGTGCTCCACATTATGATGTGTAGGGTTGAGGTCATTGCCATTTAAATTCAGCACAGGATATGTCTGTTTCAAGAAAATATCACTTTTTGGAGTATTTCTCAATTCTTGAATTGGAATTTCAGATCACTTCCTCAATTTACATATAATTGCCCTGAAACCTGTTGATGTGTTGAATTGTGAGAGATTTGGGCTAAGCTTGTCCCTTATCTACATTCTGTCTTGGTAGATGCCTTGTATGAACTTTGGAACGTTGCTCCAGTAATCTCTAAACTGACTTTAGGAATGGTTATCTCTCTGCTGTGTTATGCAACCTAGTCTCCTATTAGCACTGTACAACCTGTCGTCTTCCACTCCTTATTAGTCTGGTCGGCCACACTGTGCTAGGGTTATTCTGCAGCACTGGAACAATTTTGTCAGAGAAGACAGTCAAATCATATAGGAATAGGTTGTACCTACATATTAGATGAGTTTATTAGTCACATACACAGGGTTGCAGATGTAATTGCAGGGCACAGTGAAATTCTTAAGCTGCCAACCTCCAACAGTGCAGGTCAAACAGAGCAGTGAATGAAACCCACTAGGATTATTCATGCCACAGCATTGTTAAACAGCCCACAGAGTACTAACAGTTCAATTACGTCAAATAGTGACACTGTTCAAGCCTGCATGCCATGCTCATCTGACAGAATTAAGTGGGTCAGATAGTAAGTGAATCAAACTATAAAGTAGAGGCCCTTGAGTTTTTCATAGATGTCAACCATGCCTGTCCTGGTACTGTATGTGTGGACAAGAACATCTAGTCTGCAGCGCCCCTGCCCAAAACACTATGCCTAATTCCAATTAAACCCTACCTAGCCCATACATAGCCTAGCCTACGTTGTGTTTGGGGTGAGGGGAAGCTCAGGGTTTTCACTTTGGGGCCCTCAACACGTACTGGTAAGATTAGTGTTATCTCTCACTCCACAGGTTTTTTTTATCGCCCCAAATCTGCGGTTTTGGGACTCAATGTCTCTGTGAGGAGAGACGGACAGGCTGAGACAGAGCACTCTGTAAACGACTGGAGCCGGAAAGAGAGAAACAAGTGAGAGAACACTATTCCTTTGTAACAGGTGTGTGTGCTGCCTTTCTCTCTGTTGACATAAAGGAGCACTATGTCCACTAAATCTGATTGCTGGTTTCGTTTTTCTCTTTCACACAATGTCTTCCTATTCATCTCGATGTCTCTCTCTCTCTCTCTCTCTGTCTCGATGTCTCTCTCTGTCTCGATGTCTCTCTCTGTCTCGATGTCTCTCTCTGTCTCGATGTCTCTCTCTCTCTCAATTCAATTCAATTTGCTTTATTGGCATGACGTAACGATGTACATATTGCCAAAGCTTACTTGGGATATTTACAATATGAAAATAAGAACAATCAAATATGTCAACAGGACAACAGTAACAACAATAACCAAGGGTCAAAATAACCACACATTGAACAATAACACTAAGCATACAGTAGAAGACATGTGCAGGTTGATTGGTCTGTCAGACACTGTCCCTCATCTTATGGCAGGCAGCAATGTAGTGCGCTGCCAACCCACAGCTCTCTGCGTCCTCCCCCAACAGGATGGGTAGCCTATTCTCATCAGAGAGGTCTTTGAAACCTTGAATAGGGGTTTCAAAGTTGGGGAAATGACACTCTAATTGTTTTATATTTTTGACATTTTGTCAGGAAATGCAGCTCTGTCTCAGGTTCTGCTGTTGTGTAGTGGTTGCAGAGCCTTTCCTCTACGGGGAGCCAGGTTTTCCTGTGTCTACCCTTCTCAATGGCAAGGCTGTGCTCACTGAGCCTGTACTTTGTCATGGTTTTTCTAAGGTTTTGATCAGTAACCATGGTCAAATAGTTTGCCATGGTGTACTGTCGATTTAGGGCCAGATAGCACTGCATTTTGCTTTGTGCTTGTGTTTCCCAATGAGAAATTTAGTTTTGTTTTAATTGTGATGTAATTTGTTTTATTCTGATTGATTGGATGTTCTGGTCCTGAGGCTTCAGTGTGTTAGTAGAACAGGTTTGTGAACTCAGCCCCAGGACCAGCTGGATGAGGGGACTCTTTTCTTTGCTCAGCTCTTGGCATTGCAGGGCTTGGTAATGATATGAGAGGGGGTCACTATATTTTAGATGTTTCCAAAACTGAATTGCTCTTTTTTGAGTTTTTATTATTCTCTCTCTCTCTCTCTCTCTCTCGATGTCTCTCTCTCGATGTCTCTCTCTCGATGTCTCTCTCTCGATGTTTCCAAAACTTAATTGCTCTTTTTTGAGTTATTATTATCTCTCTCTCTGTCTCTCTGTCTCTCTCTCTGTCTGTCTGTCTGTGTCTCTCTCAAATTCAAATTCATTCAAATTCAAGCTGCTTTATTGGCATGAAAAACATTGTGTCAATATTGCCAAAGCAACAATGTATACAATATACATTGTAATAAAATTAGAAACAATAACAAATAATAATATAAAATGGTAGTAAATAATAATACAAAATTAAATAAAAAAATAATAACAATAAAATGGTAATAGTCAGTAGTAGAAATGTAATAAATTGAAAATAATCTAAATATGGAAAATTAAACTACAACTAACTTATAACTAAATAATGGTAATCTTCATCTGTAATCTTCACAACAATAATAATAGTAATAACAATAACAGCAATTATAAGTAAGTTACTGCTTACTATGCAGATGTTACTATTCAGTGTCCCTCAGGCTATGGCAGGCAAATACACTGCTCAAAAAAATAAAGGGAACACTTAAACAACACAATGTAACTCCAAGTCAATCACACTTCTGTGAAATCAAACTGTCCACTTAGGAAGCAACACTGATTGACAATAAATTTCACATGCTGTTGTGCAAATGGAATAGACAACAGGTGGAAATTATAGGCAATTAGCAAGACACCCCCAATAAAGGAGTGATTCTGAAGGTGGTGACCACAGACCACTTCTCAGTTCCTATGCTTCCTGGCTGATGTTTTGGTCACTTTTGAATGCTGGCGGTGCTTTCACTCTAGTGGTAGCATGAGACGGAGTCTACAACCCACACAAGTGGCTCAGGTAGTGCAGCTCATCCAGGATGGCACATCAATGCGAGCTGTGGCAAGAAAGTTTGCTGTGTCTGTCAGCGTAGTGTCCAGAGCATGGAGGCGCTACCAGGAGACAGGCCAGTACATCAGGAGACGTGGAGGAGGCCGTAGGAGGGCAACAACCCAGCAGCAGGACCACTACCTCCGCCTTTGTGCAAGGAGGAGCACTGCCAGAGCCCTGCAAAATGACCTCCAGCAGGCCACAAATGTGCATGTGTCTCCTCAAACGGTCAGAAACAGACTCCATGAGGGTGGTATGAGGGCCCAACGTCCACAGGTGGGGTTGTGCTTACAGCCCAACACCGTGCAGGGCGTTTGGCATTTGCCAGACAACACCAAGATTGGCAAATTCGCCATTGGCGCCCTGTGCTCTTCACAGATGAAAGCAGGTTCACACTGAGCACGTGACAGGCGTGACAGAGTCTGGAGACGCCGTGGAGAACGTTCTGCTGCCTGCAACATCCTCCAGCATGACCGGTTTGGCAGTGGGTCAGTCATGGTGTGGGGTGGCATTTCTTTGGGGGGCCGCACAGCCCTCCATGTGCTCGCCAGAGGTAGCCTGACTGCCATTAGGTACCGAGATGAGATCCTCAGACCCCTTGTGAGACCATATGCTGGTGTGGTTGGCCCTGGGTTCCTCCTAATGCAAGACAATGCTAGACCTCATGTGGCTGGAGTGTGTCAGCAGTTCCTGCAAGAGGAAGGCATTGATGCTAAGGACTGGCCCGCCCGTTCCCCAGACCTGAATCCAATTGAGCACATCTGGGACATCATGTCTCGCTCCATCCACCAACGCCACGTTGCACCACAGACTGTCCAGGAGTTAGCGGATGCTTTAGTCCAGGTCTGGGAGGAGATCCCTCAGGAGACCATCCGCCACCTCATCAGGAGCATGCCCAGGCGTTGTAGGGAGGTCATTCAGGCACGTGGAGGCCACACACACTACTGAGCCTCATTTTGACTTGTTTTAAGGACATTACATCAAAGTTGGATCAGGCTGTAGTGTGGTTTTCCACTTTAATTTTGAGTGTGACTCCAAATCCAGACCTCCATGGGTTGATACATTTGATTTCCATTGATAATTTGTGTGTGATTTTGTTCTCAGCACATTCAACTATGTAAAGAAAAAAGTATTTAATAAGATTATTTCATTCATTCAGATCTATGATGTGTTATTTTAGTGTTCCCTTTATTTTTTGAGCAGTGTACATATTTGGCTGCAAGAGGAGCCATTGCTCCTTCGCCCATGAGTATTTTTAGTTTTTCCTCTGGGTTTAATGAGTTAAAATTTGGAATAAATGTAGTCATTTCTGTGAATAATGAATCTCTTGGTGAGGAATATTTATCACAGTAAAGGAGAAAGTGCATCTCTGTTTCTACCTCCCCTGTCGTGCAGTGACCACATACACGCTCCTCTTTGGGTAGCCATGTCTTTTTATGTCTGCCGGTTTCTATTGCCAATTGGTGGTCACTCAGCCTGTACTTGGT